>JBAKGM010000200.1:13111997-13127038 GCA_037177215.1 Asparagus racemosus | reverse complement strand
AGCCTTGAGGTGGGTTCGACCTCCTGCACGAGGAGTGACCTGTGATTCCCTCAATGGACCAAGGCGCTCCTTGATGGCCGGCCTGCTGGTCGTGGCGGGAGTTGGCATTGCCGGAAGTTTAGATGTGGACACCGAAGGTGGCCTCAGTGTTGTGACGGCTTTGGTTGAGGTGCCGGCAGGTTTTGGCCTTGTCAGTGGAGCAATTGGCGTTGACACGCCTTCGGCTCTTGGCTTTGGCGCTGGGGCCGTCTTCGTCGGGGCGCTTTCTGCTTTTGGCTTGGGCACCGATACAGGAATTGGAGGGTTGGCGATCTTAGGCTTGGATGCCGTGACTGTCGGAGTTGGAGTGCCATTAGATTTGGGCCTCCAAACCTAACAGTGTGTCGACGGCTTCCTTGCCACCTCCTTCTTCAGCTCACGAGCTTGCTGCACCAGAGCTCGTGCCTGTGCGAGGAGCGCGCGTTGCTTCCAGATGCGTTCCTGAAGTGTGGAGCGGTTTCGCTTGACATGGACCCACTCGTTGGTTGACGACTTGGAGGGGCCATCGATAATTTGAGGCTAGAGCCTCTGTGCAAGTCTAGACCTTAGATCCGCTTCATAGCAGACCCCATCCGTTGATTGCATGGCTTGGGTGAATTTGCGCGCCATGCTCTGTCGTCGCCTTTGGTGGGCTCGCTTGGAGAGTGCGGGCACTTCGTCGGCGATCATCTCGGGCGCCGAGGGAAGCTGGGCTTCGGGCATCGGAGGGAATTTACTAGGGAATTTACCACCATGGGTGGTAGCGAGGTTGGCTTCACCGTCCTGGAACTCTGCGTCTGAGGCCCATCTGGTTCTCCTTACAGTGGAGACTTTCTTGGAGCGGTGGGGGGAATTAGATCTGGAGGAGGAGGAGAGGTATTCCTCGAACTTCTACTGGTCAAATTCGAACTCGACCTCTTCTTCCACTGGGATCAGAATCTGCGGCTGCGCCATGACGACCTTAGATCTGAGGCCGGTGGCTCCCACTATGGTCGCTAGCTTGTTCGCGGGGAATGAAGTTGCTAATTTTTCCATTGATCTGAATCTATTACACCTTTATGGGATTACAAACAAATTTAAATAAAAAGATCGCCTTTTTATAAGGCTTACAATGAAAAAATCAAATAAAGATCACAATATTAAACCCAATTGAACAAACGCAGGATCCGTTTATCGGATCCTCGCTTGCGTGGGTGTCTTAGCCTGTGACAGGGACTTGTTTCATCTGTGGACTACCGCGCAATGCCGATCCAAGTGGAGATCCAGATGCTGGATCTGCGAATCTGGGGTATTTATTTCATGAAGGAAATAAAACACCGGCGGGGATCAATCTCACAAAGGAGATGATCGCCGAAGTGGATGAGATCTACTAGGAGAAATCACACACTGGCCCTGAGTATAAGACGAAGCTTAGACTTGAGGGCAAATCTACAAACCTCACCTAGATCGTCGTAGATCCGAGCATGAGTTCCTACCTCGCAATGTAGATCTGGCGTGGACTGAACTGCTTGCTTTCACGGAACGTAGATTTGACCCTTCAATCTTTGCCAGCGCTTGGATCTGTGCGATAGAGCTCGTGGATCTCGTGTGAAGCTTCTGCAAAAATCTCTAAACTTCCAACTGCAAACGAAATTCTCCAACCCTCCACAACTGAGACCACCCCCCTATTTATAGGAAAAACAAGAGAGGGGGGTGTTGGTTCGGCCAAGTGGCCGAACAACTTCGGCCAAGGCCGAAGTGCTTCAGCCTTGGCCAGCCTTGGCCGAGCCACTTCGGCCAAGGCTGAAGCTTTTTCAACCCAGGCCGAGGTTCTTCAGCTCTTGGTCAGTATTTTCATCCGTTTTGACATGTTTTCCAGTATTTCTGAGCTTAGCTGATTGTTCGGGTGATTCCAGACTCCAATTGGTGTAGCGTCGTCGTTTTGAGCTCGGTTAATTCCGCCACGTCGACGCCTAAGTCTGGTTGACTCGCCTTGTTGAATTTCACTGACTTGAAGCTTCGTCATTAGATTTACCCCACGATACGTTGCTTCGTTAATTTATATGCCTCGTCAACTCACTTCACGTGTTCGTTGACTCGCTTTATGTGTTTTGTGGTGTGATTACATCGTCAGCGGTTCCTGATCGTGTCGCTTGATGGTTCGTCAGTTGCAAACCCACCGTCACGAGTCTGGTTCGCGTACTAATAAGCGATTTTTAATGCTGATAGAGTTCTTACAAGGAGGGTCGACCGGACTCAAATGTCGATGGGATAGAATTAACTAGACTCGAGCGTCAATGGAATTGAACAGATCGACATTGTAATCAATCAGACTCAAACATTGACGGAACCAGACTCAGATTCAAATACTGGACGAACAAGATCGGCAAAGAACAGAAAAGCCAAATGAGTGTCTCGGCTCAAGCCGAGGCACCAGATTGGGCCCTGGCACAGTAAACCCTAACCCCCTCCCCTATAAATAGGAGAAGAGGGTCTCATTGTTCAGGTTGGAAAATTCTGAGTCCTAGGCTGAGGTTAGCGAGAGCTTTAAAGTCTGCAAGACCAAAAAGTCATATCTAGATCTCAAGCAAGTAAAGAACGCGTTCCACTCTAGATCTACACGGTGAGGAGAAGAGATCTAGGTCAGATCTATGATCCTACCCCCTGGATTATGCTTCGTCTTAATCTCAGGGTTTGTGCATGACTTTGCTTTGTCGATTTCACCCACTCTGGCGATCATCTCCTTCTTGAGTTGATCCCTGTCGGTGTTTATTTCCTTCGTGGAATAATCACCATAGATCTGTAGATCTTGCACCTAGATCTGATCACATGGCGGTCCACAGATGGAATAGAGTCCCCGGCACAGGCAAAGAACCCATGCAAGCGAGCATCCGAAAAACAGATCCCGTGTTTGTTTAAAAAAGCTGTAAAGTTGTAATCTTTTTCGATTCTCATTGTAAGCTTATAAAAAGGCAACATTTTTGTTGAATTTCATTGTAAAAAGCAAAAAGCTGTAACGAGTTCAAGCAATGACAATCGAACCAACTTTCCCTATGAACAATAATAAGCAATAAAAACGAGGACAAAAATTTATTCAATCAAAGAAGAGTCGAGTCTTTCCAACAAAGAAATGACAACTATTCAAACATCAAGTCTATGACAAAAGATTTGTTGTTCCAGCTGAGACAGCTTGTTATTGTAAACTTGTTAGAGTTCCTTCTGCAAATCAGTCCTGAAAAACTCCTCATCGACACTCAGTGTCTTCGCAGCTTCTTCCTCAGCTTCAAGTAGCTTTTGTTCGGAGAGCTTCAGCTAATTAGATATAGTGTCCTAGGCTACCTCCTCAATGACTCTTGTCAGCTCGAGGATACTTAAGTGATCTTCCTTTATCTAAAGTTCCTACCTAAGATGCACTACCTCGGCCTCAGTTGATACAATACAGGAATGGATGTTGCTCAGGGATGTTGATTTTTCAGCAAGTATAGTCTTAATCTGAGCTACTTGGTTCCGCTGCATCTGAACCTCGAGTCTAGCAAAAACACAAGCGTCACGCCATGCCTCCTGACGAGCTTCTGCTTGAGTAGCTATATATGAAGAAGCACCCGCTGCACACAACTCCTGCAGTCTCTGAAGCTCAGCCTCTAGACGATCGAGGTCATCAACAATGGCCTGGGCTAACTCTGAATAACCAGCATCCCGTATCAAGGCCGTCCAAGGGCTGAACACCAGCCTGAACTGACAAAGAGAAAGTCCATTGCGGAGGAGCTTGTCGATCACCATGTTCATCAAGGAAAAGAATGAGCGGACATCCAGGTAGATAATAAGCCGAGCTAGGTCGTAATCTAACATTAGTGCCCTCGCCAGGTCATGAAGTATTGAGGCTTCCCGATCTAGTGAGGCCATCGGGGGAGTAACCATCGTTGATGCACCAACCGCTACAGTTGGCCTCACGACATGTTCATCAGGCACAGCAGTCGCCATGGTAGCTGACTCCAGAGGAGCATCAGAGGGAGGAGCTGGAGGATGAGCCCCAATAAGAGTTCCTGTAAACAGTAAAATAAATTCCTCAGAATCATCTAATTGTAGTTGTATTAGTCAAAAAATGGCTAGTCCTATGATTAACAAGGAAAAAACCCATACCTCTAGAGGGACAAGCTTCGGTGTTTCCGAAAGCTGCTAGGCTAGGGGATATGTCATCAAGAGGATAGTCATCTCGGGGCGAACCATATTTCAAGTCAACCATGGGGGTGTCCACAAGCAGGTCATCTTCACCAAAGTCCTCTATCAAAAAATCTGACATAAGAGGGCATAAGTGAAAGAAGCAGAATCAAGAACCTGCAATTGGCTAAACTGACTTACCTCCTACAGTGGAGTCAGCCCCCCTAATCTCAGTCTGCACATTTTCTTCCTGTAATTTCTCTAAAAGAGCAAGAAGCACAGAGACAATTAGAGGAAACACGAATTCTGAGTCATTGAATTCCCACATTCGCCGTCTAAATGAAGTATTACCAATGATAGATGTACTTGGATTGGCTGAATCAGGTTCTACATTAGTAGTTTAAAGCCTGTCTATCATAGGCCCATCCACCTGTTGAGTGAAACTGTGTCCAGCGAAATCATGATGGGGAAAATCAAAGCTGGCGTCGCTGTCTCCATATCCTCCTGCACAAAAGTGGAGACATGTGAGCCCCGAGGTCAAAGAATTAAATGGTCAAAGGGACTACGTGGCATTTAAGCGTTACCTCTGTCACTGACTGGGTTGTCACTAGTCAAGTTGACATCAAAAGCTCGAGGACCTACACGAGACTTGTGGGCTAACTTCTTCCACTTTATGGCCTGAGTCATAGCGCGAAAGGGATGAAGCTCCTCCTCCCCCTTAGCTGTCCTTCCTAAAATATTCAAGTGGATGTTAGACCCAATAAAAAATGAGAAGAAAGAGAGGGGGTATCAACAAAGCTGACCCAAAGGCCTCTTCATCTCTATCATCTGAATGATCATTACCTGAGGTCCCCTCGACAGAACTGAAGACCTCCTCTTCATCCCCGTCTAGTTGACAAGTCTTGCAGCACTTCCTCTGTGCCCGAGCAGCCCTCTAAATTGTCTGAGTGTCAGCCTGAGAGGTCTCTTCAGGCACTAGCTCTGCAATGGGCTTCGCGTGGACAGGCTCGTTAGCTACCAGCTGCAATATAAGAATATTGAATCTAGCTGGGGGTTAGCACTCGAGAGGCTAAACCTAACACCAGTACACCCCGTCACGCTCCATAGGCACGCTCAGACGCCATCCACCAATTCGTCGTGAGTTCGGAGCTATCGATTTAGATTTCTAATATAAAGTTGGTCATAACCAAACTGACAGGCGAAGACAAGGGAGATATGGCTCTATGAAGCACTCGTCCCTCACCCAGAACGCCAAGTAACCCGGTCTGACGTTCATCAACCAGTGGAAGCAGCCAACATCAAGAAGGGTCCGACTCGCCTTCAGCCTCTCCTCATCGATCAGAGACTCGCCATACTGGCCAGAGAATCGCAGAAAGCATCTGGAGAAAATCTAACATTTGTGAACCTGCAACTGCCTTTTTATCTCTGAGAACCCTCGCCCCTTCCATCTGTAACTCTCTAATGATTGTAGTAAGGGGTTGGATCGATCGACAGTGCTCGGTGTTGACATCATATCTGAGCGATGAAGGATAAACCAGGCCATCAGGTAGGTGTCTGGAAGCTCCACCTTAATAGTAGGAATCCAAGTCGACGGCTTGCCCTCCCTCTAAGTAAAAGCACTGACTATCTATCAAAGCCCGCGGTGAAGATTAGCCACCATCACTGGAAGGAGAGAGAGTTCCTTCTTATAGGCAAGCTGAACGGTGGGATAAGGCACCTCCAATGGTAGGGCATCACTAGACTAATACGGAATCATGCACTTCTTCAACCTGATTACGAGGTAACCAGCTAAGAGAGTCATCGGCTGAATTGGCTTCACTGCATACCACAAGAATGTCTCGAATTTAGTCCCTGTGGGAGAACCACCCTCAGTGCGACTAATGGTGTAGGAGTGGGCGCTGGACTTTCTGATTAGTTCATTGACTTCTGAAGGAGTAAGCAGTGCGAACTCACAAACCGCCTTGCCAGAATTGCCCTCCAAATGCCTAAACAAGTAACATGCAAACTGCTTCAGGCTCACTTGGAACTTCTCTTCTCTAGTGGCTCAGGCTGTGGCAAAGCAATGTGATAATGGCAAGTAAGATCCTATAAGGTATCATAACAGCCGAGCATGTGATCTTTTAGCTGACTCAACTCTCGATTTGAGGGAAAGTATTCCTGGTATAACATCTTCCCCATAGGTAAACTGGACACTTGATACATCTCATGGAGAGCTAATCCCAGCTCACCATGCATGGTCAAGAAAGTGTTCGAGTCTGGGTCGTAGAGCTCTGACAACACGAAGAAATGGTTGGGACTGATCGAGCGCCCATACATGCTGGCACGAATCGCTGTAGATAAACTACAGGCACGTAGCTCCTCATCCCACCAATTGAGGACATAGTTTGTTATACAAGACCACCAATGCTTGTCCGAGAAATGAAACCACCCGAAAAATCTGTGCTGAGTCACAGGCATTTCACACCCCAACATCGCAAGACGATTTTTCAAGGTATGAGCAACAGTGAACAGCTCGTCTTGAGGTGGTGTCCAATCCCAATATACCAGGATGTAGTCCAATGACACGGTTCCTATCTAAACCCCGATGGGAGATATACCTACAATGTATGTGACCACGCTCCGCCGTCAAGCGCCATGACATCATCCAAATCACAGCCTGACTCCTCAACTCAGTCAATGATCGATGACGAGGTATCCGTGGGAGACATAAGAACCCTCCATCATCTTTGTGCAACCACTGCTCGCTTTTAATAAAAGCTGCGTTTGGATCTTCAATGGAGTCACCAAATAGATAATCCGTTTTCCTCAGAGGCTGAGTTGAACTGGTGTCTCTCACAAACAGTGTGTCAGTAATTAATAGTCGAAGGATGCGGGGACATCCCTCCTAAATTGACTGGATGGCCTCCGCTGACGTGCCTAGGGCAAATTGAGGAGTAATTAGAATGGACGAGGAATCATCAGAAGTGGCATAATGCTCACCGCGGTGCCCATCGACCGCATTAGACAAAAATGCTCTCGACGGGTAATCAACTGGAAATGAGTAATTAATATTCATTAAATTCAGTTATAAAGGTAATAATAGGCGTCGAACTCATCTCACAGACTTATGAGATAGAGTCACGGCCTTATAATGGGTGAGATGATTCGGGCTGCATTACGCGCTCGTGAGACAATATACCCTGTCGATAACTAAAGTGACGGGATATTCCGTCGTACCAAACACGATGCAGCATGGAATCCTCCCCATTAATGGCCTTAAGATAGGTGATGACCAAGCTAAAACCTATCTTTTAAGCATCAAATCTCATAAAGGAAGATCTCAGCTCTTCCCAATCACCTCACAAAGGAGAATGAAGCAGGGATAGAGTATGCGTATGCATAAAGAGATGATGAAAAGGTGGCTCGCTAGCAAATGAGGGAGGCGCACCCTCGTGTGACAGGGTCGCAAGCTGACCTCTCAGAACGCGTGATCTCCCTGACGCCATATTGATCTGCAAAAGAGTTTAATATGTGAGATAAACCTGAAATATAAAAGAGAAACTATGAATTTTAACCAAAATCCTACAAAATATGGGATTTTATGGTCAAAATTCTAGATAAAACCTACAAGATCCACATTCGATGAGATCAGACTCGGCAAAATGACAAAAGTGCCGCTCGGGCAGCCTTGGGTGGCTCGGCCAAGGCTGAACCACCCCTAGGTGGCTCGACCAAGGCCGAGCCACCTGGTAGTGGCTCGGTCAATGCCGAGCCCCCCAGTTGGTGGCGATGCATCATTTTCTCATCCCCCCATTTGAAAACCCTAGATTCGAGATCAAAATACAAAAGGTATGATGATCTACCTAAAGAAAAGCTCGAGGGGCCTGAGGGATTTGGAAAAGCTGAGACTTTGAAGAATTATTTGAGTCCCAGGTGTAGAGGAAATACGAATCTTGGATGAATATTAAGGTTTGAGGGAAACAAGGTGATGAAGAAAGAAGAAATACAAAAAAAAGGAGGGGGCCAGCCAAGAGAGAGAGAAAAAGGTGGGGGTTTGATGCTTTTTATAATCAGCCACAAGTGGACCCAATCCAGTTCTGAATAGGACTCCTTAATTCAGCCCCAAGTGGACCCAATCCAGCTCTGAATAGGACTCCTTAAATCAGCCCCAAGTACACCCAATCCAGTTCTGAATAGGACTCCAATCAGACCCTAAGTAGGAATTCAAACCAGGGCTAAACCGAGTACCAAAACGACACCAAATCAGCCCGTTAATTGATTCCTTCTCTCTCCCGCACACCCGGAGGAACCCCAAAAATTTATTTAGAGGGATTATCACCCATGAAGAATGCCTCACATCTGGCCAAATTTATTTAAGTTTCATGGTTACTCTAACAAGATATACGAGTCAAACGTTTTCCTATTTTGTCAAGAAGTTCCTGGAGAGTATTTTTCTAAAATATTCTTAAGGATAACTCGACAACCCCCAATGGACTACCAGGAGCGTGCAAACACAAATTGGCTCTCCTAGCCTCAGAAGCCTGAAAAGCTCATATTGTGAGAACGCCGGCCAACGCGTCAGAAAATTCACCAATTAATGGAGGAGCCTGGAAAAGTTTGATAGTTAGTCATACAACAACTCACCAACACGAGTCAAAGCAAACTCAGTTACCAGCTTCAGTTAAAGATTTTGACAGCGGTCAGACAATAAATACAGCACCGTGACACTTTCAGCCATCCTACAAAGCACTGGATAATCTAGAAGGATTGAAGAAATTAAGGTCTAAAGCTATTTTCAGGTCCCGATATACCTACTGAAGGTTGGGGCCTATTATATCCAAAGTATTTCAGACTCTTCTATAAATGAACGAGACTGAAACACTTTTGATGGAGTATCTGTAGGCATTGAAAATTACCTATAAGACCCCAAACCTGACTCGTGACAGGGAATTGGCGTATTGGGAGCCATCTGACAATCTAACGCCGATCCAATGGCAAATAGTTGATGATGCAAACACATGAAGTGAGTCAACAAAATGCATGAAGCGAGTCAACAAAATGCAAACTCAATGGTGAAGCCACGGTGCTATGGAAATCGAAGCCACGGTGCTGGGGAAATCGAATCCATGGCGCCGGGAGAATCGAGGAGACGGCACTAGTCAGACTTGAACGTCGACAGAACTGAACCAATCGGATTTCAAAATCAACAAAACAAATACTCAGACTCAGGAATTAACACCACCAAATGAATCAGGCTCAGAAAAATGCTGAAACAAAGCTGTCAAAAGTCTCAGCGAGCCGAGACACCATCAGGGGTCTCGACCAAGGCCGAGACACCATCAAGTGTCTCGGCCAAGGCTAGGCCGAGCCACCAATCAGTGGCTTGGCCAGGTCAGATCTGGGCATAGATGTAACCCGTTATCTACATCCAGAGCTAATAAATATGAGGAGGGGTGCTCATTTGCACAAATCTAGATTTTTGGAGAGAAGCCGAACCTCTGCCGGATTCAACAGCGACCGAAGCTCAACTCCAGCGTTCAGATCCAAGATTCTGGCAAGCCGACCAGCATCAAGCGAGGAAGTTCAAGGAGTTTGAGATCAGATCTATAGATCTACCCTCTAGATTAAGCTTCGTCTTTATCCCAGGTTTGTGTTTGACTTCGCTTGGTCGATTTCATCCATTCCTGCAATTATCCCCTTCATGAGATAATTCCCGTCGGCGATTATTTTATTTGTGAAATAACCCCTCTAGATCTGTAGATCTCAAATTTAGATCATGATCATGCAGTAGTCCATAGATGGAACAGAGTCCCCAGCACTGGTCAAGACACCCACGCACGTGAGGATTCGATAAACGGATCCCGCGTTTGTTCATCAAGAGGAAAACATTGTAATCTTTCTTTTTTTGATTTTAATTGTAAGCCTTATAAAAAGGTGAGTCTTTTGCTAAATCTCGTTGTAAGCGACTGAAGTTTGTAATGAATTTACTAATGGAGATCAAAGCAACTTTCCCCGCGAACAGTCTCTAATGATGTTTATTAATCAGAGATTGGGAAAATATTGATATGTTGATGAATAGCTTTGTACATCAATATATAGATATAAGTAGGAGTAACTATGGTATAAGACAACTCGTATACAACTAGGAAACAACTTTCCTAATATCCCCCTTTAAACTAACGGTAGATCGAATAGCAAAAGTTTGGATAGAAACTGGTGAAATCGAGTAGTAGTTTGAGCTTTCCTAAATAAATCAATTATCTGATCCTTAGAGGGTATGTAAGGAAGAATAATTTGCTTTGAAATATTCCTGATGAACAAGATGGAAGTCGACTTCAATGTGTTTCGTTTGTTCATCTAATTAGTGGCAATAGCAATGGAGCTTTTATTGAAGCAGTGCAAAGGAATAGATGTCATCACATAGACACCCATATCACTCAAAAGATGGTATAGCCACTTAAGTTCAAAGGTAGTATCAACCGTGGCTCTATATTCTGCCTTAGTGCTCGAATGAGAGACTACATCCTAACACTAGATATGCCAAGAAATAAGAGTGGAGCCCAAAAAAATGTAGAAGCCTATGTGGAACGATGACTATCGGGATCATCTGCTCATTGAGCATTAGAACACACTTGTAAAGAAAGAGATTACTCTAAGTTAAAAATAGTGATATAGAAATGGTGTGGTGAAGATAACAAAACACATGGACTAATGATACACAATGAACTGAGGCAGGAGTGCTGACAAATAGATTGAGGGCTTGAATAGCCTGAGAAACGTCTTGACAAGTTGCTTATAGATATATGAGATAACCAGCAAGCTCCTTGTAATGTGTGGGCTGTGGTAGAGGATCATCATCATTGTGTGGAAGTTTGAGATGAATTCCATAGGTTTCAAAATTAAAGAAGATGCTGGAACATCAAGGTCACTCAAGGCAGCATGATCAAGAATATCAACAATATACTTCTATTGAGACAACATGTATCCAAGAGATGAATATGCCACCTCGATGCCAAGAAAATATTGTAGAAAACTCAAGTCTTTCATCTCAAACTCATCTTGAAGATGTCAATTTAAGGATACAATAGCAACAGGATCACTCCCTATGACAATCATATCATCAACATAGAGAAGTAGAATAACAATACCTTGAAGAGTGATATGACTAAACATAACATAATACGCCATGCTTTCTATAAAACCTGCAAAAAGTATGGACTAACGAAAGTGCTCAAACCAAGCTTAGGGAGCTTGCTTGAGACCATAAATAGCCCGTCGAACACGGCAAATGCATGTCCTGGAGGAGCAAAAACCTCAAGAGGAGGTTGCATATAGACAACCTGAGAGAGATCACCATTTAGAAAGGTATTTTTGACATCCATTTGGTTGAGAGGCCATTTCTTTGAAGTGGTAATTGCAATCAGAGTATAAATAGATGTCATCTTTACAACGGGAGTAAAAGTCTTCTCGTTATCAATACCATACTCTTGCGAGAACCCTCATGCAACAAGGCGAGCATTCAATCGCTCAATAAAACCATCTAATTTGGATTTGATTTTGTAGATCCACTTGCAACTCACTGGAGTCACACTAGGTAAGGGAAAAAGATCCTAGGTATGGGTACACTAGAATGCTTCTAATTCTTCATTCATTGATTACTGCCATTTTGGATTATTTTAGCCTCTGAATAAGATTTAGGTTCCTATAGGGAGTGTATAATAGATATAAAGGAGGAAAATGTTGAAGACTTTGTAGTGGTGGCTAAAGACCAATACTGAGTGGGAGGCTGACGAAAGGGAGATGAATTACAGCAACGAGGAGATTGATCACTAGGAGAAGTTGGAGCAAGCATGGATGGAGTATCAGTTTAGTAGTGTTTATAGATGATGGTGGTAAAGGTGAAGATTTGGCAATCGTGTGTACTGGCACAGCAGATAGGTGACCAAGTTTAGCTGCAAATGGTGTGTATGTCAGTACAGGAAGAGTTGTGGGCTTAGCATTAGTGTTGGTATCTAGGAATGAAATTTTAGAGTTTGATATGTGTAGTAAGGAATATTTTCAAAGAAATACAGATGACGAAAAACCCGAAGTCTTTTAATGACTGGATCATAACATTGATAACCTTTATGCACAGAGCTATACCCAAGAAAGATGCCTTTGCTTATTCTAGGAGAAAGTTTATCTCACTCATGAGAAGGTAACAAAATAAAGCTAACACATCCAAAAGTGCGCAGAAGATAATAATCAAAATTAGACTCATGCAAATGAAAATATGGAGTCATGCCCTAAATAGAAGATGACGGTGTGATATTAATGAGTAAAATAGCAATCAATACTGCTTCTACCCAATAGCATTTTGGAACAAATTCACAAAGCATTAGGGATCTGGTAACTTCGACAATATGTCTATGTTTTCTCTCAGCAATCCCATTCTGTTGATGCGTGTGTGGACAAGATTATTGAACAATAATGCCGTGTGAGTATAGTAAAGTTTGCATAGAAGATGAAAGTTATTCTTTAGGACCATCAACTCTAAAAATTTTTATTCATTTTTGGAATTGAGTGTGAATCATATTAGTGAAGTCTATGTAGATTTTCAACAATTCTATTTAATTTACACATAAGACAAACTCAAGTGTATCTAGAAAAATCATCTATAAGGCATACATAATATTTGAAACCAAATACATATGAAATGGGAATAGGACAAGAAATATCAGAATGTACCAAATCAAAAGTGGCTTCACTATAAGTAAAAGTTATATGAGTTTTAATAGGGGCATAATAAACATGTACTAAAGTTCCAAGAGGACAATTATCAAGTTATAGTATAGTTACAATATCAATCCCATGAGGCAGATGTGTAGGAAAAATTCTAAATTGGATTCCAGAACTATGTGTGGACAAAGAGGAGTGAAATCATAGAGATATTGATAGGTAAAATATAAGTGTACGTAAAGTTGCAAGTATACAACTATCAAGTTATAGTATAAAACGTTATCGATCTCACGAGAAAGGTGTTGTAAAAGTTAATCAAAATCGGCTCTTATGTTGTGTGTGCGACAATTATGAGTATGATAAAAGAAATGTGATGAAAGTGAGTGTGAAGGGATTAAGAGAGTGTTTGTGATTGAGTGCATAAAAATAAAATGAGATTCAGAGTGGAAAGTTAAAGAGTGTTTGTGAATTTGTGCAAATAAAACAAAATTAGTTTGAGAGAGGAGAAAGAATGATGAATAAAATGAAGGAAAATAAGGAAGGTAATAAAGGAAAATAAAACAAATAACTAAAAAGCAAGACAAAGAGGAAGATCACGAATGTAAAATATGGAGGATTAATTAAAGATATGATGAATCTAGAATAGATCCACTTAGCTAATCCCAATCTTATGTGAATAAGTAGGATATAAAGCCAGTTTCAAATAACTTCTAGAATTTCCATAAATATTAGCATCACATTTAGAAAATCACAATTCCCTAGAGGGTTCCATCCTCAAGGTGAATTAAAGAAAACAAAAATAAACAAAATAAAACTAATCCCAAAAGGGTTTTATCCTCAAGGTGAATAGTGTAAGAAAATAAAATCTAAATTACAAAATAAATGCAAGAAAGTAAAGACATGAAAGTAAAGACATGAATGTAAATCTACTCTACAAAATATTAAACAAGTATGAAAAGAAATTATTATAAGAAAAGAAAAGAAAAGAATAAAAAGCAAACCCTCATCTTCATCTTCTCTTCATCTTCATCCTCTTTTTATCCTTGGACAAAGAGAAGAAAAGAAAATATGAAAGGGTGAAATATTTTTTATTAATTGCAATAAAAAGTTACAAATTTAGAAGGTCTTCTCAATTCAGAGTAACCCTCCTCTCCAAATAAAGTTTTTACAAAATATTTCACACTCAAACCCCTCACCTTCTACCCCTATTTATAGCCTACAGCAGTGAAGGAGAGCCCTTAGATGAAACTTGGGTGCCAAGGAGTTGAAATCAGCTTTTGATTCAAATCTAGTGAAAATCAATCGGTTGGCCAAGCGGTCGGCCGACCGATTGGTCGACTTATTAGTCAACCGATTGGTCTGTAGTCAGAATTTATTTTTACAGTTTTACATGATTTCTTCATGGATCCTTGGGTCTTCATGGGCCTTCTTTAGTCTTCATACTTGGGCTTCAATAATTGGTAGAAAATAGGAGAATTGAGTAGATTGGGTTTTTTTTTCATTATTTTTACCATTAACCTGCAAAATAAGATAAAAACAATTATTAATGGTATATTTATTCATATAAAATAAAAAATGAGAGTATTAAATTGTAATTAAAATGTGATTATCTTGGGCTTCTCTTAGGCTTCAAGAAGAAGTCTTTTGGGCCTCTTTTAGCTTTATCTGATAATTTTTTATTTCCTATAAATTTGTAAAACACACGACATTATAATGTATATTTATCTAATAAGATAGATAACGAGGCTGGGCTACAAAAATGCAATAAAAAATAGTGATTAAATACTCCTACACGTAAACTTTCACTAGTCCTCTAGCAAAAAAAAGCAAAAATGAAAAAGAAAGAAAGAAAAATCCTAACTCCCTATCGCAGGAGTTGTGGTTGTATTTAGCACATACAACAAGTCTTTAAAACTCTAGATTATTTTAGAGGATGAGTTGTAGTCATGTGAGGGTTTGTAGCGAATATACGCACCAGATTTGGTCAATTTGCCAATTTGAAGAAGTCAATATAGAATTAATTCACTTAATATATTTAAACAATCCAATTAAAGCCAGTTTTTACTCAAGTAAATATTTTTATGCACAACTCTAAAGTAAATTTCTCAGTAAATCTTTTCATTATTGTTACACAAAACCAAATTAACTCAATTCCCAAGCCTCTTGAATATTTTATTTTTCAATATATA
>JBAKGM010000200.1:13079553-13107053 GCA_037177215.1 Asparagus racemosus | reverse complement strand
GAGGAATTTTCCTCTTTCCTCCAAAAAAAAAAGTCATTATTAGTTATTGGTTTTATATATTTGATATGATTTAGTGACAATAGGGTACGCATCTTAATTCTTCCATGTGTTTGAACATACCAAGTGATATTCACGCAGAAGAAGAAAATGACAAAACAAATCAGTTTCTCACTTTAATCAGCATGATCGGATTATTATCATGATTGGCAGCTCATAAGATGAACGGAACAAAGAAGAGAAAGAAAGGGTAAAGTTCAGAAAACTCCTCAAAAAATTTACCTAAAATTGACTTAACTAGCATGCCATGTGACTGGATCAATGAGCCGAGTTAGTGGGCTAGCCCATATCCAAATGGGCTCAACCTAGAAAGCCCATTGGGCAAGAAGCATATAGGGAACTGTCAGTTTGGGCTTTTTTTCAAATAAAAGAAAGGAAATCTATTTGGTACCTCAACAGCAGTTTCTAAACAAGACTAGTGAGTAATTGCACGTGCAATGCACGTGTATGTCCAGTGTGGTTGTTGTACAAAATTGTAGAAGCATCTACAGAGAAGGAGCACGGAGAAAGATGGAAGTCATGTTATATGCTAACTGTGGAAGGAGCAAAAGCCACATTTTATCGACTAATTGCATAATGAATTTGCACTGTATTTACAAATTTGAAACTTTAGTTTTTAAACTACACTTGAAGTGAATACATCTTGAAATTACAATTAGGTCCCTTAATCCTGATAAGTTGATTGAAAATTAGTCCTTAAATCACTGAAATTGCTATTAATCTTCCAACTCTTATAAGATGTTTCAAATTAAGGTTCTCTAATTAAAAGTAGCATCACAAGATATAATAATTGAAGATCTGATGACAATTCCAATGCTTTGAGGGGATAGTTTGAGAAATCAAAGTTTTGAGGGACTAATACTAAAAAAACCTAAACAATAACTAATTGTAACACACCTATTTTTTTTCTTCATTTGGATAAAAGCCATGATCTAATTAATTTTACAAATCAACTGAGGGGCTAGTTCAAAATATTAAAGATTTAACGAAGATTTAATTAAATTTTCAAGTGAAAACTTATTTTTATCGATGTTACCACAATGCATGCAAGTATTATACAATTAAAAAATAGAATTACTTACATTCAAGTACCATGAGGTATGATGTAATTAGTTTATTTCTTCTTAGAATACTTGCCTTAATCGTGTAGCTATAGATGTAATTAACCGTAAAAGATAATTTATAAAACTAAAAAAATTAATAAGTTATATTTAAAACGATTTAATACATCAATGTGTAAAAATATTGTCACCCCGTCTTTAGTTGTTCTAGCTTAAACACAATTTATTTGCAATCAAACACTGTATAATTTTATTTGCATGGTAGCTGTTTAATATATAAATGTAAGATAATTAAGGTTGCACAAAAAGATTTGTATCTGAAAAAATATTCATGTCCATATCCGTTATGATGCGGATAAGGTTACTAAAATGTATAACCGATAGGATATGATTACGGATATGGATACATAGTGAAATATCTGGATCCGTATCTAAAGTATCTGAATATATGTTGGTCATACAGTTGCAATAGTTTTAATCATTATATTAATGAATTTAACATTAATTTTGGTGATGAAGATACTTAATCATAGCTTTTCATATTTAATGAACATATTAATGACCTCTTTTGCATAATATGAACTATATTTTTTCAATATTATATGGTTTTCTCATATCCATTTTGTATCTACGTGTATATTTGCATATATATCAGCATGTATATTATCTGTATCCTTATCCGAATTTAGCGGATATAGATATGAGTTTTCCTTACCAAGCCATATTTGTATCTGTATTCGTGTCTGTGATTGTTAACCGGATATGAACATGAGTTTTCCCTACCGATGCATATCTGTATCCGCATCCATATCTATGATTAGTAAGCAGATATGGATATGATAAGTACCATATATGAGTCGTATCCAAACCGAATGCACCTCTGATAATAATGTTGTCACACCATCTTTAGTTGTTTTACATTCAATAATAATTTATTTGCAATCAAACACTATATTAATTTATTTGCAAGGTGAAATGATGCGAATTGCCACACTTTGTAAAAGGCGACTTGCACAATATTAGATTCATTTTCTATTTACCAAACCACCCTAGGCCCAAGTGAATGGTGGCCAATAAGACCGGTAATATCAATCCAAACAGCCTTTCCTCTTTAATCAGGCCTGTTTTCCTGTACTCCATGGTTAAAATTCCCAACACTTCACCACTTAAATTCCTAACCCAGAAACTATTATTCAAGAATCAAAGTGATGGCAGAAACTAACTATTATTCAAGAATCAAAGTGATGGGCCGGGGCGGGGGGGATTGATCCTTGTTAATAGGCTTAGTGGGCCTGGCCTGTGGAAAAGGGTCTGTGATGAAGCCGCACGAAGACGAAGGTAGAAGACGCCTTGTTAGCCACGTGACTCGCTGGGTCCCACCAAATTGAGCATTTAAGCAAGCAGGTGCCTCTAAACTTGCTGAAGCGAGCAGCTCCGGCAAAAAAGAAGCAAGCAGCTCTAATGAATCAAATAGCTCTCTAGGGCTTTTTTATATACTTACGGATAAGGATATCATTGAGTAAGTATTCATTAAAACAAATAAATTAACTTACTTCCTTACAGAAATTAACCTTCACTGTCTGCGAGTGACCTAGTGGTTAGGACCTAGGGTCTTCGCTCAAAACGCCAAGAGTTCATATATATCTACAATGTTGCCTATTTCAGTTTTTAATTATAAGGTATTATAACACTTGTGTTATTCACCTGAGTCTTAATAATGAATAGTAGTTTGAGATGTTATTGAAATGTTGACCGATAACATAGGTCAATATATCCTGTTCACTTTCAAAAGTAAGAGGTTTGAGATTTCTTCTACTTCCTCTCTACACGCTCAAAAGTCTATGTTTAGTATTTTATTGTATTTTTATTTTAACTTATATATTCATTTTGAGAGATTTAATAACCTCAAAAAAATCAAATCAAATTTCAAATTGCCGTTTTATACCTCATAATTGTAATACTAAAAGATTCAAAATTTTAATCAAATAAAAGTATCTTTTAACTAAATAAACATATTCTGCTATTCACATACTTTCGAGTATTACACCAAATAAATACACTTCAAAATAAAAATATTTTTTAGGACAAAATTTTAAAATAATCTGATTTTAATATTTAATTATAAAAATCGACCTACTTTTTATTTATTCATCATTTTTGACCTATTTTTGCTAGTTTAATCAGAAGTAGGTCAATTTTGAAAACTTTATTTTCTCTAAAGGTTTTTCTAACGGGTGCCTCACGGAACCTGTTAATTTGGATAAGATATTAAATTTAGTCTATTCCTAAAGGTTAGGAGCTAATTGCTAATATGATAGCATAAATGCCATAAATAACACCATTCGCTATTCTTCTTCAATATTCCAGATGTGATTAATAAATTTCAATTAAGAAATTATATTTTGTGAACTTTAACAAATCAAAAATTTAGTTAAATTATTAAACTTTATTTTGTCAAACATCACTGACCCCCACCTTTATTATTTGAATATAATTGTAGGGTGTCTTATTTCCTCTTTTTATCATATTTCTCATATTTTATCTTTTTGGCATTTAAATAGATTCGAAGAAAGAGGAAAAACTACGACCATATGCACAGATAATTTTTATACTCCTCAACTTATAATACTTATTGTTACACAAAAGAAGAGAAATTAAGTTTTTTTTTCTTTTATATTTTTTGGAGGGAAAATATTATTTGAAAAAAGTAAAAAAGAGAGAAATGGAATTTGTACTCCTTACTATTTTAGTTTCTTTTCATTATTAGTAATGTCCAGAATATGCTGTTTTTTATGGACAATTGAATTTGGTAAATATGATAATAATCAAATTACGGAGTCTTAATTGGAAATTAGCAATAGTAATAGGCAATGATTACAGAGTCTTAGTTGGAAATTAGCACTAATAATGGGCAATTAGCCCTATGGTTTTCCGTTAATCGTCCAAAGTTAGCGGGGTTCTGATATTTGAATTTACCCTATAAAAAGCCCATTCCGGGTCGCAATCTTCACTCTTTCTCCACGCTCCACTATCCAAGCAAAAAACCGACCACCCAAAAAAAACCCCAACGCTCCGCCTCTCTCCAATGGGATCCCCAACATTCAAAAGCCCCAAACCTCTCTTTCTCTTCTTTCTTCTACTAGCATCAAGCCCGTCGAGCCCAGTATCGGCCCACCGAACCTCACCCTCATACGCCTCCTCCCCCCTCACCGAGTGGCGCCCCGCACGTGCCTCCTACTACGCCCCCGACGACCCCGGAGTCACCGTTGGTCAGTACATCAACCCAAAAAACCAAAAAATAAAATAAAATAAAAAACTCACCTTTACAAAAGCTAACCAAATTTATTTTCTTCATTCAATGAAGGAGGAGCGTGTGGGTATGGGGATCTGGGCAAGAGCGGGTACGGGGAGGCGACGGTGGGCTTGAGCGAGGCTCTGTTCGTAAAGGGCCAGGCTTGTGGAGGCTGCTATATATGAGATCAGGTGCGACGATGAGCTCAGGAACTGTATACCCGGGACGTCGATTGCGGTTACTGCGACGAACTATTGTGCGCCGGGGGATGGTGGAGGAGTTTGTAACCCGCCGAATGAGCATTTCGTTATGCCCATTATGTGGCGTTTGAGAAGATTGCTATCTGGAAAGCTGGGGTTGTTCCCGTTCAGTATCGTCGGTGAGCTTTTTTTACTTTCTTTGAATTTATTCCTTACGTAGTAGTGCTTGAGTTAATGATTGTGGATGCCGATAGTACTGGTTGTAGATTTGGTTACGTTGGATGCTATATTGGATATTTTTACGTTTTTACTGTGTTGAGGCGAGTTCTCGAAAATAGAATTTCCTACTTTGTGCCCCAACGTTCTGGCGTTGAGTATTTACGTGTGAGCGTAGTCTCACATTGGATATAGTTTTTGGATTAAAAATTTGATTCCTAGCTTGAGTATTTTTGGGTTAACCATGGGTTCCTAGCCCTTTTTATTTAAGGCCCATTAACTCTATGGTGGGATTTTGTTGCCATTTCCAGGTTATCTCTATTATTAGAGGCGAAATTTCCCCTTTCCAGACTCTTGAGGCATAATAATAAATAATAAATAATAATTGTGAAAATGTTTAGCTGGTGAAGTAAGGAGTTATTCATAGGTTAAGTTGAAATCCTCATTACATATCTGTTAGGCGTGATGGTTTAAGTATCAATAGTTCTTTTTTTATAAAAGAAAGAAGAGAAAAAAAAGCTCTTTTGACGTATCCTAGCATATCCTTGGTATTGAAGGTGCACCAAATATTGCTTATGATTTCATGACTTGAGTTTTTTTTATATTTACTACTTATATAATATTTCCAATTTCTTAGTAAGATTTTCATTACATTAGGAACATTCTGCTCATTTAACCATTCAATTCTTACACATTAATTAATTGATGCGGTAGATAATGAGCACTAGCATACTCACGTGTACGATTGATTATTTTCCATATCCGGAAGAAACACATATCGTAGAACCGTATACATGGGACACTATCATTTTGCTGCCACATGTGTACTGTAGATGTGCAATATAACACTTAGGGGGTGTTTGGTCCAAGGAAAAGAAATTATAGGAAATGTTTTTCACCCATTTTTGTAAGAAATATTTTCCATCCACATAAAATATTGAGAAGTTAAAAAGGAAAAAGTACGGGTTTATTACTTTTTTAATAGTATTGTCAGTTTTCCATGAGATTTCCTTTCAAAAAGCTCGGAAGTTGTTTTCCAACTATTCTGTACTTTTTAGGAAATGTTTTCCATAAATCTAAAATGAACCAAACACATGAAAACTCAATTATAGGAAAACTTTTATTTACGAAATTGACATTTTCCAAAAACTTTTTCCAAAAGTAGTGAACCAAACACCCCCTTAGCCGTTCTTGTCTTTGTCTTGTCCCAGGAATAGACTGATTGCAATTGCAATGTAACTCTGATCTGTTTATATAGATCCAAACCCTTTATTATCAAAGACATGACAAAAGTAAACAGAACATTTACCAAATTATTGCCTTCCTCCTAACGTATCATGCTCAATAAAGCATGGAGTATGAAGTATAAACATGCACAACATTACTTTCAAATTTCTCTATCCATTTTACTTTTACATCGACAAAGAATCGTCTCGCCCCAATTCCATGCATGTGAGAAGTTTAGGTCTACTCTTCTTTATTACCGCTTTTTCCTGTCCCATAAGAAGGTTTTTTGTCCTGACTCTGCTATATCATTTCCGTCAACTCTTTTACTGTAGTTGAATGATCATGGAAGTACTGCTAGTTTTACTGGTTACTATTTTGGGATACTTCATTCTTCGACTAGTTAGCAGATGAACAGATATTTAATTGACGCGAAGAGATCTAACCCTTGGGAAACCTTAATAAATGCCCCAGAAAAAAGATCCTATCTTAAATGTTTGTTCTTGGGAGAATTTTAGCAGCCATGAAAATTGCCCAAAGTGGAAAACTTTAGTTGTTGCGTCCGGTGGGACAATAAGGGGCTGTTTGGTTAAAAAAAAAAAGGTGAGACCCAAATCCGAGTTGAAATCTCCGATTTCGAAATCCAGAAAAAACACCTCCTAAAACACCTTTATAGATAATCAAATCTATAAATTTTGATAATCCAAACACAGTATTAGGATTTAGTTAGATTTCGTTATTTACAATTCTGCCCCTGTCAGAGCTAAATCCTAATCCTGATCTATAAAATTGACCAACCAAACAGCCCCTAAGGTCATACGCTATGTTGGCTCCCAAATACTTCACTATGTTTCTCATCTCTACTGTTAATACGCAATTAAATTATTATGTTATTATTATTAAGGCCAAATTGCAGAAACCCCCTTTGCGTATTCCCATTTTTTGAAGAAAACCCCTCATGTATTAACTTCAATTAAAAAAAACCCTTGATTTATGGTAGTGCCCCGTGATCTATGGTAGTTGCTAAAGTTTTTAGCTTTTTAGATAGTTTTAGGCCAAACTTCTCATGGGTGTAACATGATTAAACTTAAATTCCACAGACCATGTTTAAATTTCATAAAACCCTTCCGGAATTCAAATCTAATCCTCTAAATGCACCACGAGTTCAGCCTAAAGCTACTAATAAACTATGGATTTTATTAACTGTCATTGATCTAGGAGTTCTTTTGTTTGAACTTAATTTAGAGAACAATATGCTAATAAACTAATAAAAATTTCAGAGTAAAGTGCATAAGAGAAGGCGGCGTCCGGTTCACTATTGATGGCCGTGATTTCTTCTACAGCGTTCTAGTCAGCAACGTAGGCGGAGCCGGAGACGTGACGGCCGTGCGGATCAAGGGTTCAACGACCGGCTGGCTTCAAATGGGTCGGAACTGGGGGCAGAACTGGCACATAAACGCCGACCTCAAAGGCCAATCCCTATCCTTTGAGGTCACCACTAGCGACGGTGAGACTTTATCCTCTCAGGATGTTGCACCTAAAGGTTGGACCTTTGGCAAGACGTACACCGGCAATCAATTTCCTGCCTAATTCAATGCTTGTATTTTCTAGAATAAAGAAAAACACGAGCAGGGAAATTAAATTTCTACTTCAGTTTTGGATTCACGTACTGCTAGAGTATGTGATTTTGTGCATTATGATATAATATTTTTGTGTGGCTATTGGTGATCTTTTGCGCTCAGACTAGATAGTGCGTCACTGATTGTGATGACGATGATGTTTACAGATTCAGTGCGTCATAAGACAAATTTAAGTCACATAGATGGGGCTCAGATCTCTCTGTTTCGTGGTTTTTTTTTTTTTTTTTTTGGTTCAGATTTTGAACTTGGGATTTCTTTATTGTGAAACCAAATTCAATAGAAGAATAAATTATATAAGAAAAAAAAAAATCTGGATGTCTTTATATGAATTTCCAAAGTGGGATATTTTTTTTCATTCTGGATCTGTAGATATTGAAGGGGCTTCTAGTCTTGCTAAGGGGGTAAATATGTAAACCTAAATGGTAGGGAGGGCTAGGGATTTTTGACTTAAAAACTATGAATAAAGCTCTTCTAGGTAAATGGCTTTGAAGATGGATTGATAACACATTAGCGTTGTGGAAAGACATTGTGTATATCAAATATGATTCTGATGTAGATAATTTGAACTGTGTGTGTCATAATAGATATGTGTCAAAATTTTGGAAAAATATCATCAATAATTTTGATAGCTTTATTTGTTGCAACCATGCAATCTTAGAAAATGGAAGGAAAACTTGGTTTTGGAAAGACAAATGGGTGATTTGAAATGAAAGAAATAACATAATTTTTACATAAAAATTCGGACATGCCCTTGACGCTTTGGCTCAAGGTAACCATTTGTTTTATTATTATTTCTAGATAGGTAAATTTCTTTCATTACTCATTCTATGAAATACTACGGTCGAGAAATTAGGAGGCTGAATGCAAATGCTGCTGCTAATGTTGCTGCAATGAGAAATTCTGAGAGGGGTTTGGCAGTGCACGCAAGCTCGAACTGCTGATCACCCGACGGTGGTGGATTGAGATGCTAGTTAGTTGGGAGGACTTTTGTGTTTTTTAAATATATGTTGCTTTATTGGCAAGAACAATAGATGTTTGATATATTTTGCTGTAACATGGGGACGTGTTTGTGCTGGTGAAGATGTAAAACTCGATACTCTTTGGCCGTACTTACAACCACCTTTTCTTTTATGCAGCAAAGGCTGAGAATATATTTCCCATCCTATTCTCTCTCTCAGAAGCCAAAAGAAAAAAAAGAAAGGAAAAGAAGAGGAAGCAGATTTTTGAAATCCAAGTTTTTGTTTATAACTTGTTGCACTTCAACTGTTATGAAGAAGAAAAATAATGCTATCTTCAGATTTTTTTTTTCTTCTTTCTTTTTTTTTTTCTTTTTCTTGTGGAAGAAATTCATCAAACTAAAGTTTTTTAGCTAATAATCTTAGCTCAAGCAACATAATTTCTTACCGAATAATAGGTTACTGATTCAAGTTCCCTTTTAGTTAAAAATAAAAGCAGTAAATATTGTTTTCATGGTTTCATATATGTGCAAGTAGCGTGTAACGTAAAAGAACACTAGAACTTCATAACTGAAAAGATAACCCACTCTAATAAAAAATTGAAAAATAATAAGTTCAACTTCATATTACTTTAATCACAAATAAAAGAGTAGGGTATCCGTCCATTCTTTAAAATTGTTAAAAAAAAATTGGCGACTCACCGTGACATCACTCTTTTTTTTGTAATAGTGTCAAAATAATACAAAAAATATAGTACACTTATCATTACTCAATCGATTCTACTAGTTCATGGAGACAAAAAGTGTACTGGGTCGAATCGGGTATGAATCTATCACTTAATAAATAAAACCGATAGACAAGGATCCGACCCGTTCCATCACACTCCAAACTGCAATGCCGTCATCCTGGTTCATTCATCTTTAGGAATCAAAATCCCTGTTCTTCAATCAAAAGAAAAAGGCTGGTAAATGCTTAATTTGGCCCAAATTCTGGTGATTTCGCCATGAAAGCGGTGAAGAGATCAGCGGTGCTTTATCACTACCCGTGCCCTGACGGAGCTTTCGCAGCCCTAGCGGCCCATCTCTACTTCAAAGCCGCGTCTTTGCCCGTAGCTTTCTTTCCCAACGCTGTCTATGATCCTATCAAGTAATTAATTTTCCTCAATTTGCTTATAATTTGATCGAAAGTTTTTAAATTTGAAGCTTAGGAACCCGTAAACTAACTATTAGGGTGCACAAAACTAAAACCCTAAATCCTAGCTTGCTTTTGAAGCAGCTGTTCAACTGGATAATCCATGGACTTGGGTTTGAGAATGGCAAAGTTAATTCCTTTTGATACCCTAATATTACTTTTTTGAACTTTGGGGTAGTTTTTGGTCAAAGGAAAAACTTCAGAGCATCAAAGTTAAAACTGGTGTAACTTTGGAGTATTTAAGTGCAAATAACTAGAAGAAATTGCATAGGCATCGAGGTCAAGAAGAAAAAAAGAAAAGAAAAGAAAAGAAAACAAACAAACTGGATTTAGTTGGGGAGGAGATAGATCAGGGTTGTCAGGAGGTAGGTTGGTTTGAGAAGAGTGAGAAATGGCTCCAGGATAAGGATCTTTGCATAGCATGTGATGGAGCTAATATCATGGGCAAATCTAGCTCCAATGGTGGATTAGCTAAGGTGTTTAAGTAGTGATTTAGCAGTGCAAGGGTGCACATGAGCTTGCAACAAGGAATATCGGCTATTTGGGGAATGCAGATATTGTTTGAGCAGTATGGTGATCAGTGGCAACATATAGGCATATACATAGTTTGTGGCATAGAGGTGGTGAAAGGTCTATGGTGGCATTGACAAAAGTGTGGATGGATATTAAAGGTCTTGCCATGAAGAACGGTAGTCATGAACAACTAATTACATGCTGCAGGAGGTTGTTGTCTTGACGATTCAATGTGGCGGTCTACGATAAGGCGAGCCATTGGACAAGGGACAAGTTATTGCAATTTGCATGTGATCTCAACTTTGCATTTGTTACACATAAGGGACCGTCGGAGGATTTTCAATGAGCTTCCCCCTACTTAACTGCTGGTGAGTAGTGGAGGAGGCTTCCAGAGGCATATCAATGGTTGTTCATGAGTCGTGACAGAGACAACAACCACGAGGCTTTCGAGGCATTGGCGGCGAAGGATGAAGTTGCTCGGTATTTGGCTGAGATCTAGATATGAGATAAGGCTTTCTCATGGCTTGTGACTAAAGCTTGGTTTGGTAGGGGGTTTGAGAAGGGAAGGGGAGGTGAAGTGAGGTGCAATAAGATGGAGGGATGGGTGTCCCTTTTAGCCTCTGCAGTTGGTGGAAGGAAGGGTGAGAGGAGGTGAATGCTTTTCTAGTGCATTTTCTCTCGTGTCCTCTCAATTTAGGAGCACTCTTCTCCCTCTAACTTTGTAGTTCACTTTTCATTGTCCCTTCCCTCATCTCACCTCTCCCTCCAGAAACTCTCTACTGAACATAAATTTTAATTTTGTCCCTCTCCTCACCTCACCTAACCTCCTACCAAACCATGCCAAAGAAGTTAGAGACTGAAACCATTGAAAGCTTTTCTTGTGAGATGTAGTAAAAGTAAGTTTTTGATGGAATGCAACTACCATATTTCTGATGGAATACAAATCTAAAATATGGGTGCTTTATATGGAATAGCATTTATGTGAATTTGAATTTGTTGTTTGCTCCAAGCAACAAATACGAAGCAAATACCAAGTGGAGCCAGTTAAAAACATGAGAGGATTGATTTTTTGGTTGACAAACAAAGTTTATCAGTGTTGGATTAGGAAATAAGTGTTGAATTCAGGTGATCCATGTGTGTAACCCTATGTATTTCAGCCCCCATATGCAGTGGAGTTATTGTGGAATGTGAAAATCAGAGTGAAGTGGAGGGCAACATTTAGGTTTTAAGGGCTTTAGTATTAAAACACACTTATTTAAAGAATAACAAAAGTTGTAATAAGGAAATGAATGAAAGAAAATTAGAAGTGAAAGTTGTAAAAAAAATTTTGTTTTAATATTTATGTGCAATAAAATAGTGTTAGGTATACCTTCTTACTATAGGGGGTTATGACTTTAGCATTGAAACACACTTATTTTAGAATAACAAAAGTTGAAATAAGGAAATAAAAGAAAGAAAATTAGAAGTGAAAGTTGTAAAAGAATTTATTTTGATATTTACGTGCAATGAAAATTATAAAAGATTGTTAGATTTACCTTCTTATTATAGGTGGTTGCCACTTAACGCTTTTATTAACACTTAGCCCCTTTGAAGTCCAAATGAAGTTATCTCATTGTTATCTTCACCATTATTATACAAAATGCAAGCATGCGTAAAAAATGAAGACACTAAACTTATGGTAATTGACAAAGTATTTTAATAAATAGAAAAATAAATTATATGTATGATTCTTCTTGACATGCACACGTTTTGAATTGATGATCTTTGTAATGATATCATATGAACTTCTGCTGTCAGATGACTTAACAGGATCTCATGTTATATTCATTTGATACGTGCGCTTGTATAAAATTATGGAATACTGTTAACAAAATGGTGCAGTTCAGCCTGTTTTCTTCCCAAATTAATTTCTTGCCGGTGTTAGACTAACCAGAGTTAACCTCTTAATTGCAACATCCAATAAAATGCAATTGGTTTGAAATGCTTAGGTCAGGCCACTACTTGTATACATATAAAGGCGGCTTGACCTCAAGCTTCTCTGGTAGGCATGAGCTTCTCTGAGTCCAATGTTCTACGTGCCCAACCTGATGCCCATGTAACTCCACCTATGCTTCTTATGGGATCTTGATTAGAGCAGAATGCTCTTGAATTCTTTAACCATGACGTGTGATGCAGGACACAATCATTGTTCAGAGTTGATTTGGATTGAGGATAGATTAGTTATGATCTTAGATTTGGATTTGGTTTTAGATAGGTGAGAATCAGTTATTTTATTTAGTTATTTTGATTTGAATTGTAAAAGGATTGAGTTTGTTGGATTATTTTATGGTTAAGATTGAATTGGTTTTAGAGATAGGATAAGATTTTGTATTTCTTTTAGATAAGAATTCCGAACTCTATAAAAGACGGAGTAGATTTCTGTAATGCAATAAGACTTTATGATGAATACAATATTCGGGAGATTTTAGAGTGATTCCTCAAGACGTGAAGCCATCTTCCAAGTTAGATGTTTGTGTGTGAAACCAGTCTAACCACCTATCTTTTTATCCGTTTTTTAATCTTTCTTTAATGTGTTTTTTAATTAAATAGAAAAGAGGAAAAGTTACTGTTCACTGGGGTTACTGTTCGTATTGAATTTTTTCTCAGCTACTTTCATTCCCCGTCAACGTGCCTTTTATTGAAAAAGGATTGCGGGGAACCTGCCTAACCTAAAGCTACCGATAAAGTAAAATTTTAAACTGTCAATTTTCAAGAGTAGTAGTTTTGCAGTGACATGAAAAAGCATCCTCTTATTGTAGTTTAATGCGTGTTACAACTATTACTTGGGTTGGCATCCATCGTAATTTGATACAACTATAGGATAATAAACTTGGTATTGAAACAGAAGAATAGATATGTTAGAGCTTTACTATTATTGCCTAAGCTCCTGATCTAACCTAAATTTAAACTATTCCTTCTCTTTTTAGGGCTGAGAATCTTCCAGTGGATGAGCTTGGTGATGTTTATCTCTTAGATTTTGTTGGACCTTCTGGTTTTGTTGCTGAAATATCTTCAAAAGTTGAGAGGTTTGTCTCCTAGTCCTTGTTTCCATTTTTTTTACCTCTCCTGTATGATGTGTATCACACGCATATCATAGCCTACTCGAAGTAATCTTGTAATAGTGTAATCATTGTCTTCTAAGTTTTTGCCATAAATTGCATGTGTATGCTCTAAAGTACTGACAGCATGCACTAGAGTTATTACCTTTATTGAAATGTGCAAACAGCACTAAGAGCAGTTCCAGTTAATTTAATAGTCTATGTTTTTGTATGTGGAAATTATTTTATTGCTATAATGTAGTTTATAATTCTCAGGTTTTTGCTGTTTATGTTAAATTTGATTAATTAATTTTTTTCCCTTCCCTCTTTTTTCTAGCGTGACTATCCTAGACCATCACAAAACTGCGTTTGAAGCTTTATCTGGAACTGCTTCCATTGGCACAAATGTGACTAAGGTAATCGATATGAAGAGAAGTGGGGCTACAATTGCCTATGACTACTTTAAAGAAAAGCTTTTAGGAAAGGCTGATGTTTCAAGAGTGGGTGATAGTGCTGGTATTGTAGTTAACTTTGTTCCAGACAGCGATCTTGAAAGGGTAAATAGGCTTTTTAAATTTGTTGAAGATGCCGATCTTTGGAGATGGGCGCTCCCACTTAGCAAAGCTTTCAGCAGTGGTTTAAAAGATATGGATATAGAATACAATGTGAATTTGAACAAAGCTTTATTTGATCAGGTTTGCAACTCCTTTCAACTTGATTCTGGATTTGATGGTTTTATAAATCTGAGGATTCATTAGGTTTTCTTGCATTATAGTTGCTCTAATCTAGTTAGCTACAAGTTTTCTGTCTTCACTTGAAACGTTTAGTTATTTGCCCACTTTTTCTTGATTATAGAAAACGTTACATCTTACATATATAGGAAGTTTTAGAAACAGTGAAGACGCTGGGACTCAAAGGTTGTCCAGTTTTTGGCTGCTTGTTCACCGGAAATACATATATTCTCATAATAATAGACTGCTAAATCCTTGCTGAAAGTAGTTATGCAATAGCTAATAAGTTCTGTGGCATATTAGTCAAGGAAAGACACCTCCTGTGTCATTTGAAACCAGGACTTGTACTTACAGATCAGCCAATCGTGCAAATAATGTCATGTAGATATTATGTTTTTGATAGGTTGAGGTTAACTACCAATATTCCTTGGCAGTTCAGCTGACATGTGTATGGAGCCCAGTTCTCAGAATCTCAATTTAACCAAGCCTTTTGGACCAACACAATGCTAGCTAGATACAGAGTGATTTTCCCGTTTTCTGTACTTTGAGTATTACGAATGGACTTATATTGAAAAATATGTTTATTTTGGTAGTTGCTGAGCCACTGGATGGCTAGGGCAAGATATGCTCATGGACCCTCAGTGGATACTCACAGTCCACTTGATCTAGGCATGGAATCTAATTGAATGTGCCAATTTGTACGTTTATGAAACTAGCCTAGTAATTATCCAGGAGAGCTCAGGTCTATTGAGCTCTTTGCAGAAACATGCAGATTTCTGTGAAAAAGTTTTTTTTTTTGGATGTCACAAAGGTCAACGAGTGATCCGTCAGCAACAACAATGCCTGAACAGGAAAGATCCTTTGATGAATCTTAAAATCAACACAACTTTCAATTGGGAGTTAATGGGAGCCTACTGGCTAAAATTGTTTGGCTGCACCCGGGAACTAACTATTCAACATGCTTTTGAAGATTTATGGCACATTCTTCTGCCCATGGTTGCCTTTGGAGTTTGGCTATGATCATTTCTACAACATAATCAGGTGGATAGCCAGTATCATTCAAATGGTCAGTTTTCTGGAGCTTTTGTCATACTTGAATCATTGTCCTCAGACATCTGCATTTTAATGGGAGGAGGTTCCAACTGTAACAATGTGAGAGTCTACCCCTGCCAAGACCTTGAAGACTTTAGCCCATATCACATTTCACAATAGTAGGAAGCATAGATAACCACATTCCTATGGCCTTGATGATTCACAACTTTGACGTTTGCTATCGTTTCCCTCTTGGCTGGAGCTTATTCACTCTATGCCCCCATTTTAGAAGATCTATGCACGCCCTTTTTTCTTTCCTTTTATATCCATATAGGCACATAATCCTTGTTGGTCTGCATCTTATAATGCCTTGTGGTTTGTCCTTCATGTCGTAAGAAATTGTTTCTGACTCTCTTTTACTCATAGTCACAAGTCTTGTGTTTGGGAATTTATTAGGTGAAGGTTAAAAGTTCAGAACTTGCGAAAGATTTAAGAAGACTAAAAATTTCAAGAGTAGTTCAGTGCTAGTATTGTGGAGTATTATTCTTCGTATTTATGCATAATAACAATTATCTAATAGAACAATCGTTAGTACATTATAATGGCAATGAAAACGCATGTTCAATTATTGGGATATGTGACGTATCCTTATGAAATAAATCATGCAAAATTCGTGGATTTAACATTTAAATTGTGTATTAATTACAAGTACTTCACTGAAGTTCAGCTATTCCAAATTATTCACAAGTAGACTTGCTCCTTAATATTGTGATTCACTTATTATTCATGAATTTTCAAAATTTTAATGAATATATGATTATGGTTACACCCGCTTTTGCATGCCATGTGCACCTTTTACTTTTCATATCTCTTGTCTCCTCTTTGTATTACAGACCCCTGAAAGCGCTAAGATTATGGGAAGAACTTTTTAATCTGTATTTCAAATGTTTTGTGCATTCTGCATTTGAATTTATCCAGGTAATTAGTTTAAAGCAATTTCAAATCTTCTTACAGCTATTTGCATTGGATCCTGAGTATATCATCGGTCATGGGCAAGGTACACTGTTGCATAAGCAAGAGTTAATAGAGAAAGCTCTGGAGCAGTCTTATGAGATTGTACTTGGAAGTGGGCGCTTTGGTCATTGCTTGGTATGCACGTTGCTCCCTCCTGTTTTATTCTTTCTGGCTAATTCATTCAACTCCACATACTTTTCTTTCAGTAACGATTTTGCTTATTGAGCTTGAACATGGAAAGAACTCAAAGAAATATCAATGTGATTTAACCTTTTCTTTTTGTAAGATATGAACAATATTTCGAATATACCTTATTGTCATGAAGGCCATCTAAGCATCCTTGTTACATACGAAGAACATGTAAGATAAAGTTGGGATAATAATCACTTGGTGTCTATACCTACTCATTTTGTCGAATAGAGTGAACCCTGACGGTAAAAAAAAGCTTTAAATCTCATGCAGTTGTCTAGTTTCTTAGGAAATATAATATTTATAGGTTGATTTTGATGGTTTCTTCAATTGTGCCAAACTCTCATTCTTTGTGATTGAATAAATGTATGGGCAACACATGGAACTTTTTCAGTTTTCGCAATTCTGATTGCTCCTCAGTAGTGTTTCTCTTATATACATGCTAATGTTTTACCTCAACTTTGATCTACGGTATGTTCCTTTGGCACTAATGTTACATGCATTGCAAACTTGCACATATGCAGATTTATTCCTTGTAATCTAGCTCCAAAATCCAAATAACTGTTCTCTTTTAACTTATATTATGTTTAGGCAGTTGATGCTGATTCCATTTCAAACCTCAGGAGTGAGCTAGGAAACCAGCTGGCCAATAAGAGCCGCAATCTAAAATTGAGGTAAGGGTTCTGTGCATCATTTGGCATTTTCCAATCAAAATTGGGTTCAGGTTTTTGGTATTATTTGTGATTTTTCAATCATCTTCTTGTTTGACCTTTCTCGTACGATGAAATTTAGTTATCCACCTAGTTAGTAGTCGCTTTATGCAAATGTCAAAGAAAGTTTAATATTCAACTTAGATAAGAGAAAAGTACCCTTATCAGACTTTAAAAAAATAATTTCAAATATATTTAACTCCAAACTTGTATTTAAATTTGAACTCGTCCCCTATGTGCACTTTGTGTACATGTATGCGAACTAATAGTCACACATAGGCGCTCATTTATGTTTACGCACATTCATACATGTGTGTAGGGTTCTATTTGTGTGCGTGTCGATGCCTTGATGTATCTATCTATGTAGTTAGGTATGTATATAAGGAGCAACTAATTTATCCTAGGGTAACTAACTTAGTTATGCCCACATACAGAAAATGTGTATTGTGCAATAAAATCCAATGATCAACTCTGTTCAATTTTATATACATTTCGTAAAATGTTTATTGATAAAAGGACCATGAAATTTAAGCATATATTATCCATATTTAAGTGGTTAGTTCCTACGGTACACTTGAGAGACCTCTTGGTGTATGAGTTTGGTTATTCCAATGGATGATCCATTCCGTTCATCATGTTTTGCACTTCTTAAAACATCTATAAATGAGAAATATTGACAGTTTAAGACTTTTTAATCCATGTTTCATGCTATAAATTTAGTTTTTTCTGACAAATAGCTGTAGTTATATTGTTGTAAAACGTTAATTTTACGACCTTTTGATGTTGAGCAATTATACTCAATGTGCCTACTTTTTTATGAAATAAGACTCCTAATCTTCTTTATTTCTATTTTAGACCCTCAAATCTTGGTACTTCTATTAAGACCCCCAGTTCCTTTAAGTTGTTTCAAAAATGACCTCATGAATGATTACCATCCAAACTCTTTACCTAAGAATGGTTAACTCTTTTCCATATAGAGTAAAATACAATAATAACCTTTTGGAGCCCAAGCCCAATCTCCCTTTACCTTTGTTTCGCAATTCTTATGTCTCTCTTCTCTAAGTTCCCCGATCTCTCCCTATTTCCTCTCAAAATCTCAAATCTATTAGGCTTTAAGAGTCCAATACTCATAGATTGTAAGAGCAAGAGAGTGTGAGAGAGGGACCTTGAGGCGAAAGAAAGTAGATCGATGGAGAAAAAATGAGAGAGAGAATGGGTACGAGGAGTTTGAGAGAGAAAATTGAGTTGGGAAAGAAGAACACAACCATTTAATTGTGCTAGATCTTGCATGAGCAAGGGCATAATGGTCAATAAATAAAAATCTCTTAACATTAATAGAGAAATTTTGCAATTAAGGTTAAATCTAACCTAGGGGGTCTCTTTTGAAACAATTTAAGGTTGTGTTTGGATGCAAGGAATTGATTTAAAATTCTAGAATTCAATTCTAGAATTTAAAATTTGTAATTCATATTCCAATTCCAATTTCGCTGTTTGGAAATCATTAGAATTTCAATTCTAGAATTCTCAATTCTAATTTATTGTTTGGAAAACATTAGAATTCCAATTCTAGAATTTTAAAATGGTTTAACCTAATAATCGCCATAATAAATGGGTTAATTTTAGGAAAAATTCCCCAACTATGGGGATGTCTCGGAAAACCTCCTTAACTATTTTAATTTGAGTAAACCCTTCTCAAGCTTGAGGGCGTTGTAGATAACCCTCCCTCAACTTTAAAAATTTGATTTAATTCTAGTAATAACGACCAACATTAAGCATCAATATCATTCTATAAAATCATCCGCTACCATACAACTATAACAATTATTAAAGCAAACACTATGTTTAACATTTCAACAAATTCAAATATCTAAAACATCCAACAAACATAGATACCAACACAAGTAAATATATCCTTATCATAAGTGACAAATTTGAGTAGCCCCGCACAATTATTCATAAGCAGAGTTTTTCGGAAGCTCCTCTTCCATTTGACTTAAATAAAAGTTTTCTTCCAAGTTCTTGTGCACTTCCACTATACATTTCTCCATTTTTGCTTCCTCTCCTTGGTTTCAAAAGCATGTCAAATTTCACGAGATCTTCAATCACTTGAAACAACAACAATAGACCAATCAGCTTTCGCCATTGATGAATCTTTCTCAAGGGCATAAGAGAGAAAACAAAATAGTTTAAACTAACATCTAAAATCACCTTACGAGTACGTTTCACACAAGGTCTTCAATCACTTGAAACAACGGCAATAGACGAATTGATTTTCACCATTGATGAGTCTTTCCCAAGGGCATAAGAGAGAAAATAAAATTATTCAAACTAATATCTAAAATCTCCTTACCAGTCGCATTTCACATCGGATTAGTGTGAACTGGCTAAAGGTTCAATAAAGCCAAACCAAGATAGAAAGCAACAACTATGGAAGATATCATGATATCTATCTAAAGATCAAGCAAGATGAAAAGTTACCATATATTCTTGACTCATGCCATTTCTTTTTCACAAATTTTATGTTGGTGATAATCTAGCGAAAAATAACTTGGACATGCTCCTAAATCAAAAGTTATAGTTCATATCGTCAACTCATTAAGTCTATCTTTAATACTAGCTATCTGGTCGATGCATTGAGTTCTCTTCTTGTACCTCCACCAATCTTGTAGGCACATTACCGCATGTACAGTAGACGAATCCAACGATGTTCTGTGGTGGTTGATTAAACGTCCCGATGCGCTGATTTCGAAGTTGCGGTAGAAACCCGCGTTGTTAGTAAGTCACGAGCTATGATAAAAAATACAGGACATGAAACTATTCAATATACTTTCCACCATTGCAAAATATCGAAATTAACATTATTTTGATGTTTAACTAAAGGTGCAACTAAATATTATTCAATTTTAGAAATTTTCCTTGTTGATGATCCTGTTCCTCGGCTACTACCCATACGTGTTAGCCTCTTTATCACCTATTGCCTGTCAAAAAGCTTATTTTGCCCCTTTTAGAGCTTGTGGAACCTGTAGGTTGAGGTGTATTTACACCATATCTACTTGCATACTCATCAAATAATCTTTGAAAATAATATTTAATAGTATTATGATGAATAAGAATAGAAATAATCTGACCGCTATCAGTTTCTATTACCATGTTCTCATACAAAAAATTCAATAAACTTTGGAGGCCAATATCCTTCAAACACGGATGATCAATAAGAATCTCCAAACAAAAAATAATAGGAATAGGTCTGAAATACTTATTAAATTTACTTTTCATTTTAAAAATCATGTCTGAAAAATAATTATCTATGCGATAAGTATTAAAAGTTTAATTATTTAAAACTTGTAAAGCAGCTTGAATAATAGTTGGATAATAGCAACCATATAATAACATAGTAGCTTCATAAAAAACTTGTAGCATCTCTTTTACACAACTTATAGTTACCCATTCATCATCAGTTATTCCATACATATTACCAGAATTAGATGCAGAGCTATAACTAGAAGTATTGAAAGCAATAAAGTTATTTATAATTTCTTTATACTCTGTTGTTATATTTAACATTGCATAGATGGAATCCCACCTGTGGTCAACATCTTCTAGAATTAACTTAGATTTTCTTTTTTTTTCTTCTACACAATTGTTTTCATCTTTTAAGTCTTTGTTTAGAAGCATTATGAGCATAAGCTATAACCCTAACTTTTTTTATCATTGGTTTAATTTCATCAAATGCACTTTGACCAATTAAATTCAAAATATGACACATCACACATGCATGTAATATGAAAAATATCACTCTGGCATGGCAATAACAAAGATGATTTGATATGATCTTCAGCTACATTATTATTACTTGCATTATCTAGTGAAAGAAAAAAATATTTTTTCAGAAATTTTTAATTTTGAAAGTTCTTCCATTATTAAATTTACAATATTTACACCAGTGTGAAAATCTTCAGATGAAATAAAAGAAACAACTCTTTTAAATATTTGCTAAATATCATCAATCTAGTGTGTGATACATAAATAACCAGTTTGTACTCTAGATATCTAAATATCAGAAGTTAGAGAATTTACAGTTTAAGTTTTGAAAATAAGAAATTATTTTGTTTTATTCTGCGTGATAATATTTTAAAAGATCATGTTGACAAGTTTGACGAGAAATTTTTGAAATGCTGGATGAAAACCATCTCTAATCGTATACTCAAATTTATCATCTTCTACCAATTTAAAAGGAAAGTTTTTAAGAACAATAAATCTGATGACGCATTTCCTGACTTTAATTGCGTCGTAGTTCCATGAATAGAGACTATTGGAGGAAGATGATTGAGAGAGTAGAGATTGGTGGATGTCGCCTTGAGATGTTGTTTACGCTCTGTTGTGTTTTTCCAAATGGCGTTTGAGGTGGTTAATGCCACTCTTATAATGAACTTCAAAGATATGGCTACATAACTTACATTTGACTTTTTAGGTGAGAAGTTTGACGTGTTGATTCTTGGCGATTTCTATCTTCTCAAAGAAAGCCCACATTTCGGATCTCGGCCTTTTAGGAGCTCTAGGTGTTGGATCATCACTGCCAGATTAAGGATCAACATCGGTAATAGGAGTAGTTGCAGGACTCATTTCGGGAGTCGGATTTTGCCCTTCATAATTAGAGGAGGAAGACATTAGAATTAGAGAGTATTAGAAAAGTATAAGATAGAATAAGTGAGTATAATACTATATTAGAGAGAATAAGAAAGTATTAGAGCGAAGTAGATGAGTTTTGGATAAGAAAACTAAATGAAAATCTCCTCTATTTATAGAGGTAGCCCCCTAGCCCATTGACGAAAATACCCTCAAATTTTAGCCTTTTTTGACCGTTTTTAGTTTATTTTGGTCATTGACCAAAAATATCCGTTATAGGCTATTTATTCTACCCAAATCAAGCCGGTCCAACAGCTAGAAAAATAGCCGTTGGACTGGGCCCGGTCCAATGGCTATTTTTCTAGCCATTGACCGGGTCCAATTCCGAGCGGGGTCAGGCTTCTAAGCACGGCCCTATCCAACGATTAATTAAGGAGCCGTTACTGGCTCCCTAGTTTGGTCCGGGTCTGGGCCCAAGTTCTTTAGCCTGGCACTGTGGAGCCCTGGCCGGGCCGGGCCCGGGTCAGGCTTTACCGAACCAACCCGGACCTGGGCTGGCCCGATTTTCTAGGCTTTTCTCTAGTCTGGGCTTGGTGTGGGCCCGGCCGGATCCGAGCCGTACACCGCGCTGGGTTCGGGCCACAGGCCCAATTGGACAGCCCTAACTTTATATAGAATGTTTTTCTTATAAACCTATGATTGCCCAATGATCACCATTTCTAGTTTGCCTACTCAAGAAAGTGAACTTAAACACTAATCTAGACACCATTCATATCCAAGAAACTACAGACACCCAACCAAACATACGACATTGCAGGAAAATCAACAATTACAATAGTAAAAGGAAGAGGCTTGAAAGTTTTGTTGGAGACATGTACCATTGTTTTATGACAATTGAGCTACATTAAAGCAATTTCAGTATTGGAATTCAATACAATTTAGTGTCTTAATGCAGAAAGGATTGCCTTCGATTATGCAAAGTTGTGTCTTAATGCCGAAAGGATTGCCTTTGATTATGCAAAGTTGTGATACATCACCAAACACTTCCTAATACAACTGCTGGGAACAAGAGGAGACTGAAGTTTTCAAGTCCACTAATCAAAGCAATATTTCCAGTAACTGTTCCATCTAAGCAAACAAATGGGCTAGGACATAACATTTCATCTAGAAAGTCAAGAGGGAAAAGAAGTGCTAAAATATGTGGCACTTATCCTTCACGCTAAGGATTTAATAAATATGAATCCATTTTGATTGTGGCTGCAAGACTGAAACTATACATGCTATATTGTAATTTTTGATGCATAGTCCATTTAAACAAATTTGGTACTTGCAAAGGTGAGGAAGAAATGTAATTGTCCTATTTTGTGATTGCTGACACAGTAAATTTAGAGGTAACCAAACATCAAAACACCTCTAGCAATACATAAATCATACCAGTTGCAACAAAGGTTTAAAAACTAAGAAAGAAACATGCATGACAAATCTTCAAGCTACAACTATCACAATAACTTCAAGAAAAACTAAGAACAAAAAACGGGATAAAATTAAATATTAAAAATGAACTGTTCAAATACTTTACTATGGATAAGGGAGCAGGATGTAATGAACAAGTCATCGATGCTTGTCTCCCTTTTATCTTATTTACCTTGCACCAGATCAGGAAGAGCTCCTTTTTCATGCTATTATTGTGATTTTCAGACAGGATAGGAGAAAGTATTCTTGTATGTTTTATATTTATTAGAAAGTATTCTTGTATGTTTTATATTTATTATTACTGCTACTTGTATGTATATATGTCAATAGAAAAAAAACTTGGCAAAATAAGCATTAATCTAAAACCATATACGTTTAAAATTCCACATAATCCATAGAATATTTTTCATAGTTGATAAATTTATGAAAATGAGAGTCTGTTGCTGATAACAATTTACTTTAGATATCAATGCTGTGATTTCCTAAATTTAAAATTGTGTTGGATACAAAATTTCTACTACAAACAACCAAGCAGTTAGACTACACTTCATGTATGAGTATTTATTTAGTTTTAGCTCGTTTGACTTGGATTACAAAGCACTCATGTGGTTTTATTTAGAGCTTAGTGCATTGTAAATCTACCTATGGATAATTTCTTCATGGAAATTCCTCATGATATGTTCACTGGAGGCGAACTTTAAACCAGTAAACTGTTTCGTCTCATTTGTGCTGCCTATCAAATCTTTCAGTTTTTCATTATCAAAATGCCTTTTCGTAGTAATTAGTTATTTACTTCTACCTTTAAATTTGGAAAGAATAAATTAAAAGCAAACAATTCAACATGATATAACTAATTGTTGCCTGTAAAGGGGAAAAAAAGAAGAAAAAAAGAGTTGATCCTTAGAAGACTGACCAGAGCTGAAGTAAGTATTCGACATTAATGAATATCATGTGTATAGAAGACTGACATCGAATATCAAGTCCATGCATTCAATCATAAAAAGAATCAAAATAAGACATTGCAATCAATGATTGTTTCAAGATGAAATTTAATTTCTAAGCATGCAAAATTCATCTTTTTCTAGACTTTATCTTCTTCTAACAAGCAGCAACCACCATCATGCAAATATAGCCCAAGTCTAGATTTTATGTGTACTTTGGTGACAACTCGGGTCTAAAATTGAACTAAGATCATCCGACCATTTTATCTAGGGACAATCTCCAATAAATAATAATAATAATAATAATAATAATAATAATAATAATAGGACAATTTTTACTGAAAATTCAACCTACTAAGCAAATTCAACTGTAGCTCTCCAATATCTGCCCACAAAACAAGATAGGTTCTTTTAGGACTTTGATCTTTGTAGCTATGGCTAATCAAGAGCTACAGGTCAAGAAAAAGGGAAAATGAGAAAAATGGAAGAAATAAGATGAGAGAGGGGAAAAAGTACAAAAGCACTCACTGTCGCCGAGGATTGCTATTGTCGCCTCGCTGGAGGAGAGTTAGGGCTCACGGGAGAATTTAGCCATGGATCGATTGGGGGGGGGGGGGGAGGGATTGGATCTAGGGTTAGAGAGGAGAGAGGATTGATCCAAGGAAGAGAGAGGGAGCATCGATCGAGGGAAAATCGCCATTAGGGAGAGAGAAAGAGGGAGGGATCAAGAGTCAGAGGAGCGATCGAAAGCGAGTCCAGTTAAAGAGAGTTGAGTCATGGAAATTTCCAAATGACACCAATTTAGCAGTCATTTGAAATAGCAAGCTCACTGTAGTTTTAAAATTAATGTGGAATTGGGTCAATTCCAAATTTTCAAATTCTTTTGCATCCAAACATTGAAATTGGCCCAAGTCCAAGGCCAAAAACAGAAATGAAATCCCTCCATCCAAACACCATAAAGGATTTTCAGATCTGAATTAGGATACCAAGATTTTTGGGTCTAATATAGAAATGGAGAAGATTTGGGGGTCTTATATCATAAAAAACCTTTTTTTAGTGTAGACTATTCAAATTATGTAGATCAAAGTGAACAAATTGAACCATCCAAATTCATGGCATATCATGTAGTTTAGTAAGGGGGCATAACTAAATTAGCTATCCCTGGAAGTATTAAAGCCACTCCCACATATTTGTATCTATATATGCATTTATGTTTTGCATATATGTCCTTTTATGTGTATATGCAAATATGTGTGCATATATAATATATCTATCTATTATCTATATTGAGAAATGGTGGTACTCCTAAAGGCAAATAAAGTGACGTGTCACTAAATGTACAAAATAACTGACATATGTCATTAGATAATAGTCGTGTGTCCTTCTATCCTATGAGAAGATAGCATGTGGACACTTAATCTTATCTTTACCTAATTAAGAATCCTCATTAAATTAAAACTATTCATAATAGATGATTATAATAATAAAATATTTGGTAATCAAATTAAACTGTCCATAAGTTTTTTTAAAAATTCTCATAATCATATATTTAGATATAAAAATTTAAGAAATAAACTCATATAGAGGGTCTCTCTATATAAAATCATATATGTAAAATTATACACGTGTCAAATTATGTTTAAAGTTGATGGATTAGTCTTATTCTTTAAAAAGTTGATGGATTAGTCAATTTTTTTTCTATTTATTGATTCAGTATCCTGTCTTTAGTGATTTTTATAAAGAGGGATTAATAGTTTATCTGTGTCCCTCTTCAAATTAAAATAGTAGTAGAACACGCGATCCTATCTCTGAGAAAACCTATAGCATGTAAAGATTTTCAATTATTTCGCTTTATGAAAATTAAGAACTTTCCTATTATAAAAACATTCTCTGAGATTCGTAAAAAAAGATAAACAATTTAAACACGCAAGTTACCCAAAATACTATCTTGAATTCCTCCTATCTTATTTGATTTTCTGTAATTATTAGTTTGAAATTCTAATGGATTTTTAGGATTATTCTAAAAATAAATAATTGAGTTGGATTATTTTATGGATAAGTGTTTTTAAAACCAAATATGCTTTTCTAATGAAATTGTAATTATATGATAATTAGATTTTAAGCATGATTGTTTTAGATTATATTAATATGTGAAAGTCTCATCTAACTGTGGCATATTATTTGATTGCTTCATGTTGCAGGGTTTAACTCAATGTCCTTTAAATTCATACCAAGTTTGAAAATTTTCTTTATAATAAAACGTAAATGTAAGATGAATTCACCGACTGGTAAAAGCTCCGTAGCTCATACATGTAATACACGCCCATGTGAGCACGGCCAAAACAGTTGTTAACTATATATGAAAAAGTGTTTATGGTTGATGCCTTCCACAGTTAAGCTGGCTTTAAGATCACAAAATGAGGCAACTATATAGATGACCTACATCCTTCATTAGCATGCTAGAATTGAGTGGTCGCAATCTATGCTGTATGTGCCATATTCTAGATTTCAAGAACCATCTGTTTCTTTAGCAGCCTGACTTAAAAGCACAGCAAGTTGAATGAAAATAGGCTGGATATTGTTATTATTTATACATTGCAGTACACAACTAAACAGAATTGACATGTTTTTTTTCTCGTATTTTTCCAATTAGTTGCAGTCTCATAGCTCTCTAAACTACAACACAGTGCTCTGAGGAAAGAATTTATCACATGCTTATGCTTGAGAAGTTTCATCTCCAGACATACGCAGTCAATATTACATGATATTTACCTTCAATATACTCGAAACTTTCTAGGTACGTTTTCGTTTAGCATTTTTTTAAATTGACCTGTATATAGGGGTATTGGAGCTGTGGTGTACAAAGTACCTGAGATCAACAATGACAAGATACTGAAAATAAGCCTCAGAAGTTTGGACTTGGAAGATACAACACCAATTTCACAGGTCCATTGACCATGTTTCTTAGTTTGAACTCATGCTTCAAATAATAACGAAGATAGCTCATAATATTTGTTCTCATTTTTAAATGAACAGGAATATGGAGGCGGTGGGCACCGGAATGCAAGTTCCTTCATGCTGGACGCAGAGGAGTTTGAACGGTGGAAAGTTGGAGGTGAACCTCAATGTTGATTAGAATAATTATAATGGGAAAAGGGGTTTTTGGCATATTAAACCCAGAAATCTTTGTTAATTATATATTAAACCCCCAAATCTATTGATTTGTTTCGGATATGACCCCAAAATCTATTGAGTTGTCTTAAATCAGAACTCCCCATATCTCTTAGTGGTTTTAAGTAAGGGGGGGGGGGGGGGGGGGGGGGGGGGGGGGGAGGGGGGGGGGGGGGGGGGGGGGGG
>JBAKGM010000200.1:13060965-13075957 GCA_037177215.1 Asparagus racemosus | reverse complement strand
TAGGAAGAAAACTTTTATTTACCAAAGTGCCATTTCTCAAAAAAATTTCTTAAAAGAGGTGAACCAAACACCCCCTTGGTTCTTATGGAACGTTGACATATATACAAATTAAACTGTGCAACTAAATAGAAGAAATAAACCTTTAAGATATTTATAAAATAAAAATAATATCAAATTGCAAAGAAAATTAAAATATCATGCAACCACATATATAGTGGAATTTACTTTTAAAAATAGAGAAAAAAGTAATAAAGCCTAAGAAAATACCTTGAAATTGCATAATCGGTGTGCAAAGCAGGGCAACGAGAAATTGAAGATGGATCTTGAAGTCCATAGTTAATCAGTAGATTAATCCCCAAAATAATGAAATTTTAGAGCAATTTAGTAATCAGAAAAAGTTTTTGCCAAGAAAGTATAGATGGTCAAAATATACTTTATCTAGGCCAATAATTTAGTTTGGATCTAAGAAATGGACGCTCATGTGCTATATACTTCAAATGAGCCTAAACTCGAGCGCACAGCAAGCTATAGCGAAGCTCGCCCAACAAAACATGCGAACTTCGCTGCATAGTTCAACTCGACCCGACCAAATCAAGGATGGCTTGAGTTCCAATTCAGACTCTGGGTCAAGTCGAAAGGCGTCACTGAGTCAGCCAAGTTGCAAGTCGAATTCTATGCTAAATTTGAACTCATTGGCGAAGTTCGCTAACTTGGTCATATGCGAACTTCACCCAAAGATACCCACATGGGCCACGTCACCCACGATCTAAAGAGGATAGTCCACCCACGTTCAGTGAATTTTGCTCAAAACCTTTCAGTGAACTTTGCTCAAACCCTTTCAGTGAACTTTGCTCAAAAAGTTATTGGCGAACTTCGCTAATTGAACATTTTGAAAGCTATTTTCAAGGGATAACTGTTTCCCCATTATCTCCTAAATTAATGGCCACTTACTTCACTTATGAGTGGGCATTAACACACACACTCTCTCTCTCTCTCTCTCTCTCTCTCTCTCTCTCTCTCTCTCTCTCTCATGCTCCGCTTCCCAAATTACACAGAAACGAGACGCGAACAAGCCCACGATGTATTAGATCGAGGAGTATAAAATAAAAACTCTTCTCCTCAACCTAATACGCCAAGCGTCAAGCATGAATAATAATAAAACTGCAAGTCTCACATTCACAGTCACAATCAGCAAGAACATAATAAACCAATCCAGAAACTGCGTGATACATATCACCAAAAATAATATCATCCCAGACAAAAATAAATAACAGTTCGAAATACATCTAGATAAAAACCAAACAGAATAGTCAAGAACATCTACTAAACTAAAGAAAAATATAATGAAGTCTAACATCCAATATCTACTACATAAATAAAAAGTCTAAGCTTCTGACGGTTCTTCCATCCTAACGGTGCGGCACTCCTGATGGGAATACCCTAGCTCTGATACCTCTCCATACTGGACCTACCCGTCTTCTAAATCTGACGTACACCAAGAGAATGGAGTACGTTAGCGCGTATAACACACGGCAAGATCCCGCAACGAGATAGCGGTATAATAATAAATATAAATACATACAAGTAATTAGAAACTGTGAATGATCCAGGTATAGCAATCCGATTAACTATCAATGTACATCTGAGTGATTAATATTTAGAAATCTATAAAGCGAGACGTAGTACGTCGAGCGAAATAATTCAAACAAGGAAATCCTCATGTATATACCATATGTCTCGGCTTGTAAACAACTAAATATTAACCCCAAACTATGCATGGATGGAACATATAACTGGAATAGGTATCAACAAGTACAACTCATGTGTCTGTACAACTAGGTGTCCTAACTGTCAAATGTCTCAACTTGATGTTAGAGTCTAGCCATTCTAAATCAGGTCTCTGGTCTATATCTCACAAGAGTCAACGTTCATATATACGGATAACTAACTGTTCATATTCCTCTACACGCATCCAATGCCGTGAAGCGATCCGGTCAAACAACTACATGCAAGCCGATTCTGGCTTGTCTGGACACAAGCAGGACTCGGGTGATGAAACGATTTCACTGGCCACGTGCGAAATGATTCATTGGCCCAACAAAACAACCCCAAGTGCGAAACGTTTCACTTAGAGCGAGTCTGGAAGATACATCAACAGTCACATCTAATAACATGAACCCAGACTTTCCCATCCCAAGGTTTTGGATAATTACAAGTTAACGATACGGTCAAATACAGATCACTGGTTCACCTCCTATTCAGAGTCAACACAACTCACACATGTCATTAAGTCATGTTCATGATGCATAAGTCCTAAGTTATGAACTGCTAACTGTTCTCAATGCAACAAGGTAGTGAAATGTGACTGACTTAACACAACATCACATAGCATAATAAGTGCATGAAAGCGCTCGTAAAATAAGAATAATAATTACGAACGAAATACGATATGCGTGAACAATATCTATGAATAGTTAAATGCGCATGCAAACCGGAATCATCAATATCACATGACTCAGGATCTCAAAACATCTCATAAATTTCATCGGTAACTGGAAACACCTAGTTTAATAACACTGTGAAAGGAAACTGAAAATAATGTACGTTTCATACATGAAACGTCACGGTTTGTATCACTTATACAATCACAATTAAAATAATCAAAAATAATATTTTTCTTTTTAATAAATTATAATAAAATAATTATTCTCATATTCCTTTAATAATAATAATAAAATCCCTTTATGAAATAATTTCTTTAAAATATTATACCTCACGATTATTCTAAAATAACATTTTGGCAATAACTTAATAATTTTAAATATTCATCTTACAACAAGTTAATACTTCAAAAAATCCTAATAATTCATAAATAAATATAAAAATGTAAAACGCGAGTCTAATCAACATCAGTCAATTCCACGCAGTTCATAGTATGTCATAATCATCTGTTGCACATAATAATTCAAAAATTGTAAAATACGAGTAAAAAGGGTACACGATCTTGCGTATAATAATTTATTAATAATCTAAAAATATAAAATACAAGTCAAAAGATAACAGGATCTTGCCTACGAGTGAATCGGCTGCAGATCGGGGCTGTGGCGAGTCACGACAGGTTCTGTAGCCTCACTGGAAAATCAAATGGTTAGATTATATAAGAAAAGCGTTAGTAACGAGTAGCGATATTCAAAGTAGTATAGCAAGAGATATACAATGAGCCCAAGTGAAAGGAAGATATCGTGTGATAGTTAATGTATAGGGCTACGCTCTGGTATTTACGGTGGTGAAAACGGAGGCCGGAGGAGGTCGGAAACTACGGGCGAAGTTGGGTAATCGCTGCAGTTTTCGCAGCGCGTTAGTAACGACTAGCGATATTAGAAGTGGTATAGCGAGAGATATACAATGAGCCCAAGTGAAAGGAAGATACCGTGTAATAGTTGATGTATAGGGCTACGCTCCGGCGTTTACGGTGGTGAAAACGGGGGCTGGAGGTCGGAAATTACTTGCGAAGTCGAATAATCGCTGCAGTTTTCTGCAACGCAAGAACTCACCGTTCGTGCTGCTGTCGCTGCGAAACGGCGACGACGGCGGACGGCGGGGGCTGCGGCGGAGAGGAGGAAGAGGTGGCGGCGTTGTGATCACAACCCGCGAACGAGCGGCGTAGAGGAGGTTGAGCGACGTTGTGGTCGTGGGTGTGGCTGCAAGCTGAGGGGGAAAGGCGGAGCTGACGGGCGGCGGTTTGAGGGTGAGGCGGTGGCTGATGTTGAGGGGGAGGCTGGCGGCTGTTGCAGGTGTTGTTGAGGGTGGTGGTTGTGGTGAGAGAGATGTACGGGAGAGGGGGCGGTGGCGGTTTGTGGCTGTGGCGTGGGGAGGAGTGGCGGCGAGGGGTTGGCGGTGGCGGGTGATGCTGGCGGCGTGGAGAGGAGGTGAGTGGCGGGTTTGCTGCGGGCGAAAGAGGGTAGGCGGGTGAGGTGGGTTGAAGGGAGGTGGTGCTGGCGGAGGTGGGGGTTTGTGGGCAGAAGAGAGGGAGAGAGAGAGAGGCGTGGGTGGCTATGGGTAGAAGAGAGAGAGAGGGAGAGAGCACGAGAGAGAGAGAGAGTGGGGGTGTTGTGTTGAGAATGAAGAGAGAGGGAGAGTATGAGAGACGTGGGAGAGAGATGAGAGAGAGAGAGAAAGAGGAAGAAGGAGAGAGGGAGAGAGTATGGGGATGGGAGGGGTTGCTGGTTGGGAACAAGAGAGAGAGAGAGAGAGAGAGAGAGGGTGGGGGTGCTGGCTGGGAACGAGAAAGAGAGAAAAAAGGAAGAGCACGAGAAAGAGAGAGAGTACGTGGTGTTGAGTTGAGAACGAAGAGAGAGGGAGAGGGTATGAAAGAGAGAGACGTGGGCAGCTGGGAACAAAGAAAAAGGAGAGAAAGGAACGTGGGCGGCTGGGAACAAAGAAAAAAAAAGAGAAAGGGACATGGGTTTGATGGCTGAGTTTGAGAAGAAAGAGAAATATACACACACACATACATACATACATAGGGTTAGGGTTAGGGTTACATACACAGGTAGAAAATGCACGTGGAACTAATATCTCAAATACATATTAATAATACGGATCAAAAATCATGAAAATTTTGCAACTATTAATCTAATAATATTATTAACAAGTATTAATAACCTTTATCATTAAATATATATGATTAAATATAATATCTAAATATTTAAATATCATTTAGTATTTTAATATTGAAAAAATATGTATCGAAAAATCACGATTGTTACACATATCATTTTGCCACAAGTTGGAGCAGTCACTTCCTAAATTATAAGTTGTGAAACTTGCCTTGTTGAAAATTGTTATAAGATCCTATGGATAAACCAATGTTTGAGGCATAGCAACAAAGTGAATACTCACTGAGAATGCTGCAGGAAACTACTCCTTTAGGCGTTTATGGTCAGGCTAGATTTGATAATCTAGGAAATTTTGTTTATATGTACCCTAATACACCCTCCAACCTACAACTTGGGTTGGTCTCAACTAGAACCCAACCAAGCCAACCTGTTCATTGGTAAGTTTAGGTTAAAGCTTTTAAACTCTGGATTGTGTTTGGGCTAAGGGTTGACCCGGAATCCAAGGGAATCCTGTCTGAAACTGATCCATCACGGACCCAAAGCAAACCACCTGACTTTTTTTCATCTCTACTTGAATTTTGAGGATACAATCTGAGGTTGTGGATTTAAGAGTTTTACCTTGATTTCTGAAACATGCAATGTTACTTGCAGAGTTTCTCTGTTTTATTTTTGCATGGTAAAGAACATCTATTTTAGTTGTATGCATTGCAACCTGATCCAGCCCTATTAAACCTGATCATGATCAATCCACTCCGTATCCCTTTTAGAGATCGAGCTGGATTCATGTTGCTATACTTCAAAGTTTTCCCAACCCAACACAACACAATGTCCTCCATTTGCACTCTTCGAACCGCCTCTCATAGACACAAAACCACATTATAGGGGAAAAAACTGGTCTATATTAAGAGAAAGGCAAACTGAAGAGCTCTCTGGATCTTGGTGAACAGAATTGATCAAATCTCCACTTAACTCCTGACCGTATTGCCAAATGCATATTTCATGTTAAGAGATGCCATGATGTGGAATGCCAGTTGTGTAAAATTACTGGCAGGGTCTTGTTTTGAGATCTGCAAGGAACTTTTAAAATTGGGTGGTCGGGCAGCAATTTTTCAGTGAAGCAAGACTCTTGGTCTAGAAACATGAGAAGTTACTCGCCCAAACCTCTGGAAATGAAAACCTTAGGTCTAATCTTTTTTATGACCTCTTTTTCCTTGCTCATTATAAGCTTTTAGATGTCCAAAGCCTGCTCTCTCTTTTCCGCCAACTTTCTTACTGTAGTTGAATAATCATGGAAATAGTTGCTAGTTTAACTAGTTAATTGTTTTCGGATACTTCACTACCTGAGAAAGTATCCAGTAGGGACGGTTCGTTGAATTGAATGTGCACCAAATGGATGTCAACAATTGAATCCATGCATGAATCGCGCTGTCCAATGATCTAACGGTTGACATCCATTTGGTGCACATTTAATCCCATGCACTTGGGGCCATTTGATATTTTCTCCACCTAGCTAGCAGGCCAGTAAACATTCAATTGACACCAAGAAATATAATCCTTAGGAAACCTTAATAAATATCAAAGAATCTTACCAAAATGTTATTCATTGTGTGACTATCATTAACTTGGAAACAATAGGCGAACAAACGTTAAAAATTTCAGAACAATGTGCAATTAAGTTTCTTGTGTGATTATCATTAACTTGGAAACAATATGCTAATAAACGTTAACAATTTCAGAATAAAGTGCATAAGAGAAGGTGGTGTCCGATTCACTATTGATGGCCGTAAATTCTTCTACACTGTTCTGATCAGCAACGTAGCTGGAGCTGGAGATGTGACCGCAGTAAAGATTAAAGGTTCAATGACAGGTTGGCTTCAAATGGGTCGAAACTGGGGGCAGAATTGGCACATAAGTGCCGATCTCAAAGGCCAATCTCTATCCTTTGAGCTCACAACTAGCGATGGCGTCACACTCTCCTCTTATAATGTTGCACCTAGAGATTGGACCTTTGGCAAGACTTACACCGGCAAGCAATTCCCGTTCTAATTCAATATGTATAATGCTTATGTTCATAACTATTGTACTATGAGAAATTACCAGGAAAAAAATTCATGAGCTGAGAAATCAAATTTCTACTTCAGTTTTGGATGTACCTTTTGATAGAGTATGTGATTTTGTGCGTTGTGCTGTATTTTAAAGTATCTTTCAAAGGTGATGTTTTGATACTATTTCTGTGTGCTCACTGGTGAGATCTGTTCTCAAGTGAGACTTTGGTTCACCAATTGTGATCATTATGTTTACTGATCCACCAAGAGATTGTAAGACATTTAAATTGTATTTCACGTGGATGGGTCCAGTTCAATGTTCAGAATCGTGCATCATATTCTTCGTGGTGGGGTTCAGATTTGACGTTAGGGCTTTTTGGGTGGGGTTTTATAGTGACAGTAGTAAATGTTAAATCAGGATATTTGGACATAAAGGTCTTAGTAAGTGAGAAAGTATCGTATATTGCTGGGCATCACATCAAGATTCAAGAGCATCGTCTTGCAAAAGTAAATTTTGAGTGTTAGATGATTCATGAAATTGGAGAACATTAGTGAATACAGCGATTTTGTAGATGGAGGGAACCCTAAGGTAGCACCACGCTTCCGATCCTGACACCCACGCGGGTTGGTTTTATACTAATCAAGTCCTGGTGGAACACTGCAACCACGGCGTCACCCATTTGGCTTTGCACTAATCTAGTCCCGGTCGGTTTTGATGCCATTTGTAAGGAACTTAGGAGAACTCACCCATAAAAGCTAGCTTGTAGAGTGAGGAAACCCAAATGCATTGTAAATCCCAATTAAGTCACCCATATAACTGAGAGGTTATTATTATGTGCTAATTCCCGAACCAAAATCCACAAAGTATGCAGACAATAGAGACAAACTAGATTTATTTATGAGAAAAATATAAAATGTTAAAAAGAAAAGGTACCAACAAATCTAGCACTGATTCAGTTTTTTCAAACAAGGTTATTCTCGAATGACGGACATTCGAATTCAATTCTAGGAGGTTGCTAAACTAAACAGGCCTTAAAGGATGGGATTGGCATATGAAACTTTCAATAAAAGAAAAATAATAATTAACCAAATAACATCGAAATGAAATGATCAAGATCAGAAGGTTAAAAAAAAAGGGTTAACTACAGAAAATCCTCATGAACTTTTTAGGGAGTTGCAGCAAACTCATAACAACTTTTTTTTAATTATACTAAACCCCCCTAAACTTTAGAAGTTGTTGCACTTATATAACTCCATGAACTATTTTATTTCATTAAATCTCATATGAAAATTTCTTATTTGATCTTTAAATTAGCGCCATTGATTCTAACATCTCATGTGGCGAGCACGAGCCAACAAAAGATGAAAATAATTCATTAGCTCTAAAAAAATTACCAAATTTTCCTTTTTAATAAAAGGATTTTTTGGGGACTAAGAAGAAATTTTTTTCGTCTTCTTTTTTTCCTCATGTGCTTACCACTGACATATTAGAGCTGATGGCGCTAATATGAGAATTAAAAGATAAATTTGTCATATAAAATTTAGCGAAATAAAATAGTTGATAGAGACACGTGCAATTACTCCTAAAATTAAGAGAGATTTTGTCTAATAAAAAAAGTTAATAAAGTTTCCACAAACCAAGAAAGCGTCATTATCCATCAAAACGACAAATGAATAAAGTTTCCACAGAGTTTCTGACATAAAAACAACAGTATAAAGCACATAGCATCCACAAGGATTCAGGACCATGTCTACTTGCTTAAAGAACATTAAAGTAAAGGTTGCTTTTTGAAGAAAAGAGATTATTCTTCTGGCAGCGCCTCAAGTTTTACTCGCTTCACTGAGAAGGAACTCTAGAACTTCGTACAATCAGCAAACACCTAGAAAAGATGGCGATGATAACGAAATCCCTGTTTTAAATTGGGTACGAATAATAACGTAAGCAAACCGTTCGACGGAGATCCGACCCGCTCCGTCAACCCCAGTCTCCAACCCGTACCCCATGTTGACTTGTTCTTTCATCATCACCGTCAGAAATCAAAATCCCTGTTTTAAATAAATCAAAAGAAAAGACTAATAAATGCTAATTTTGGCCCAAATTCTGCTGATTTCGCCGTGAAAGCAGTGAAGAAATCTGCGGTGCTTTATCACTACCCGTGCCCTGATGGAGTTTTCGCAGCCCTAGCGGCCGATCTGTACTTCAAAGCCGCGTCTTTGCCCGTCGCTTTCTTTCCCGACACTGTCTATGATCCCATCAAGTAAGTAATTTTCCTCAATTTGTTTAGAAGTTGATGGAAAATTTTGAAATTTGAAGCTTAGGAACCCGCGGTAAACCTAACTATTAGCGCGCACAAAGCTAAAACCCTAAACCCTAGCTTTTGCTTTTGAAGCAGCTGTTCAACTGGATAATCCATGGACTTGGGTTTGAGAATGGCAAAAGTTAATTCCTTTTGATACCCTAAAACGGTTGAGTTGGCTTGATGATTCAATATGGTGATCAACGATAAGGTGAGCCATTGGACGAGGGACAAGTTATTGCATGTAATCTCGATTTTGCATTTGTTACACACAAGGGGCCGTGCGAGGATTTTTCGGTGAGCTTCCCCTCAATTAACTGCTGATGAGCAGTGGGGGAGGCTTCCAGAGGCTAGAGGCGTACCAATTGTCGTTTATGAGCCATGACAGAGGCAACAACTATGAGCCTTTCGAGGCATCGGCGGCGAGTGATGAAGTTGCTCGGTATTTGGCCGCGATCTACCTATGAGATAAGGCTCTCAATTTTGGCATGATCTTTCCTGAGTCCAATGAACTACGTGCCCCACCTGATGCCCATGTAACCCCACCCATGCTTCTTATGGGATCTTGAATCAGAGCACAATGATGAAACTTGCCAGAATTCTTTAATCATGACGTGCCTTTATTGAAAAATGATTGCATATTGGGGAACCTGCCCAACCTAAAGCTACCAATAATGTAAAATGTACCTAAGGCTACCAATAAAGTAAAATGTACAAGTGTATTAGTTTCACCATGACATGAAAAGCATCCTCTTATGTAGTTTAATGAGTGTTACAGCTATTACTTGGTACAACTATAGGATGACAAACTTGGTACTTAAACAGAAGAATAGATATGTTTGAGCTTTATTATTAGGGTTATTTTGATATTAGCCCCCAAAATCTTCAATAATTTGATATTAGCCCCCCAAATCTTTGAAATTGATCTCAGGTTCCCCAAATCCTGTTAGTATGTTGAAATAACCCCCCAGGTGAAAATCTGGTTAAAATGGGGGGAACATTCTGTTTACTTTAATTTTTTCGGTGATTTGCCAATAGTCCTCTCACACAAACCCATGCTCATTAACCACTTTAACTTATCCCCGTTAAGCTCACCAAATCCGTTTAATAAAACCCTGACTCAAACTCATTTTCACTACATCTTGTCAAACGTCTTCCTCAACGGAAATCCATGTGTTGCAAATTGGGATTATGGCTGAAGAGAGCTGGTGGGGAAGACGTTTGAGAAGATGAAATGGAAAATGTTTTTGGGTTATAGTTTTATTAAACGGATTTAGGAGTTTAATGGATATAAGTTAAAGTGGTTAATGTGTTTGGTTTTGTGTGAGAGGGGTATAACTAACAAATCACCAAAAAAGTTAAAGTAAATAGAATATTCCCCCCATTTTAACCAAATTTTCACTAGGAGGGCTTATTTCAATACACTAATAGGATATGGGGGCCCTGAGATCATTTTCAAAGATTTGGAGGGCAAATATCAAAATATTGAAGATCTAGGGGGCTATTATCAAAATAACCCTTATTATTATTGCCCAAACTCCTGATCTAACTTAAATTTAAACTACTCCTTTTCTTTTCAGGGCTGAGAATCTTCCAGTGGATGAGCTTGGCAATGTATATCTCTTAGACTTTGTTGGACCTTACTGGTTTTGTTGCTGAAATATCTACAGAGTTGAGAGGTTTGTCTCCTAATCATTGTTTCCATTTTTTTTAACTCTGCTCTATGATGTGTATCACACACATAACATAGCCTACTTGAAGCAATCTTGTAATCTTGTTATTGTTGTCTTTTAAGTTAGCAGCGTAAATTGCTTGTATATGCTCAAAGGTTCTGATAGCATGTACTAGAGTTAACAACCTTTATCTAAAGGTTCAAACAGCACTAAGAGCAATGCCAGTTAATTTAATAGTCTCTAATGCTTCATCCTCACTGTTTTGCATGTGGAAGTTACTTTATTACAATAATGTAGTTTATAATTCTGAGGCCTCTGTTGTTTATGTTAAGTTTAATTAATTAATTAATTCTGTTTTTTCCTTCCCTCTTTTTTCTAGTGTGACAATCCTAGTCCATCATAAAACTGCATTTGAAGCTTTATCTGAAAATTTTTCCATTGGCACAAATGTGACGAAGGTAATCGATATGATGAGAAGTGGGGCTACAATTGCCTATGACTACTTCAAAGAAAAGCTTTTAGGAAAAGCTTATGTTTCAAGAGTGGGTGATAGTGCCGGTCTAGGTTACCTGGACACTTCATTCAGGTTCCCGTATCCGTGTCCATGTCTGTATCCATGTCCGATACTCTTGGACACTTCTTGAATCAATATACATACATTAAGTCAGACGTGTACTCAATTATATAACACACTTTAATTCAAAAACATCATGATATGCTTCTTGATACGTATAGCGTACACTTCATCTCAAATTTATAAAACTCATTGGACTTGACAGGCTCGTTTTAGCAGGTACCTAGATCATAAGTATGATTTAAAAACGTCGCTCAGTATCTAGTTAAACAACAAGTGGTATATGGATTTGGTATAAGGATTTTAGTTCTCATAATATGTGCATGAAAAATAAGATCGACCTTGTATGGATTATTAATTCTAATATGTATGTATATAGCCGTGTCCCTGTATCCTAACTTTTACGATTTTGCCGTGTCCCTTAGTCGCAGCCGTGTTTGTGTCCGCACCCGTATCCGTGCAACATAAGTGCCGGTATTGGAGTTAACTTTGTTCCAGACAGCGATCTGGAAAGGGTAAATAGGGTTTTTAAATTTATTGAAGATGCAGATCTTTGGAGATGGGCACTCCCACTTAGCAAAGGTTTCAGCAGTGGTTTAAAAGATATGAATATAGAATACAATGTGAATTTGAACAAAGCTTTATTTGATCAGGTTTGCAACTCTTTTCAACTTGGTTCTGGATTTGATGGTTTTATATATCTGAGGATTCATTAGGTAATCTAGTTAGCTACAAGTTTTCTGTCTTCACTTGGTAACATTTAGTTATTTGCCCAATTTGTCTTGATGATAGTAGATATACATCTTACATAAATAGGAAATTTCAGAAACAGTGAAGATACTGGGACTCAAACGGTATGCCCAGTTTTTGGTTGCTTGTTCACTGAAATACATATATTCTCATAATAATAGACTGTTAAATCCTTGCTGAAAGGAGTTATACAATAGCTAATAAGTTGTGTGGCATTTTAGTCAAGGGAGGACACCCCCTGTTTCATTTGAAACCAGGACTTGTAACTACTGATCAGCCAATCATGCAAAGAATGTACTGTAGATACTATGGTTTTGATAGGTTGAGGTTAACTACCAGTATTCCTTCAGTTCAGTTGACATGTTTATGGAGCCCAGTTCTCAGAATCTCAATTTAACTAAGCCTTTTGTAGCAACACAATGCTAGCTAGATACAAAGTGATTTTCCCGTTTTCTGTACTTGAGTATTGCGGATGGAATTATAGTGAAAAATATGTTTATTTTGGTAGTTGCTGAGCCACTGGATGGCTAGGGCAAGATATGCTCATGGACCCTTAGTAGATACTCATAGTCCACTTGATCTAGGCATGGAATCTAATTGTATGTGCCAATTTGTAGGTTTATGAAACTAGACTAGTAATTATCCAGAAGAGCTCAGATCTATGGAGCCCTTTGCAGAAACATGTAGGTTTCAGTGGAAAAGCTTTTGTTTTTGTTTTTTTTAAATGTCACAAAGGTCAACAAGTGATCCATCAGCAACAACAATGCCTGAACAGGAAAGATCCTTTGATGAATCTTAAAATCAACACAACTTTCAATTGGGAGCTAATGGGGGCCTACTGGCTAAAATTGTTTGGCTGCACCTGGAAACTAAATATTCAACATGCTTTTGAAGATTTATGACACATTCTTCTGCCCATGGTTGCCTTTGGGCTTTGGCTATGATCATTGCTACAACATAATTAGGTGCATAGCCAGTATCATTCAAATGGTCAGTTTTCTGGAGCTTTTTCATACTTGAATCATTGTCCTCAGACCTGCATTTTAATGGCAGGAGGTTTCAACTGTAACAATGTGAGAGTCTATCCCTGCCAAGACCTTGAAGACTTTAGCTGATATCACATTTCACACTTAGGAAGCATAACCACATTGCTATGGCCTTGGTGATTCAAATTTTGATGTTTGCTAGTGTTTCCCTCTTGGCTGGACATTTATTCCCTTTTTGCCTCCATTTTAGAAGATCTATGCATGCCCTTTTTCCTTTCCTTTTATATTCATATAGGCACATAATCCTCATTGGTCTGCATCCAATAGTGCCTTGTGATTCATCCTTCATGTTGTGAGAAGTTGTCTCTGACTCTCTGTTACTTATAGTCACAAGTCTTGTGTTTGGGAATTTATTAGGTGAAGGTTAAAAGTTCAGAGCTTGCGAAAGATTCGGACGACCAAAAATTATTCGAGAGTAGTTCAGTGCTAATATTGTGTAGGATATTATTCTTTGTAGTTATGCCTAGTAACAATTATCTATGTAGAACAATGGTTAGTACATTATAATGGCAACGAAAAGCATGTTCAATTACATATCCTTATGAAATAAATAATGCAAAATTCAGGGATTTAACCTTTAAATTGTGCATTGTTTACAAGTACTTCCCTGAAAGTTCAGCTATTCCTAATTATTCATAAATAGACTTGTTGCTTAATATTATGCTTCACTTATTATTCATGAATTTCAAATTATTAAAGAATGCTGTGATTATGGTTACAACCTCTTCTGCATGCCATGTGCACCTTTTACTTTTCATTGCTGTCGTTTCCTCTTTCCTGCTTGTATTAAAGACCCCTGAAAGCTCTAAGATTACGGGAAGAAGTCCTTTTAATCTATATTTCAAATATTTTATGCATTCTGCATTTGAATTTATCTAAGTATTTTAGTTTTAAAGCAATTTCTAATCTTTTTTTCAGTTAACACTGGATCCCGAATATATCATTAGTCATGGGCAAGATACACTATTACATAAGCAAGAGTTAATGGAGAAAGTTCTGAAGCACCTGGATGTGGAAGCTTTGGTCATTGCTTGGTATGAGCATTTCTCGCTCCCGTTTCATTCAACTCCACACACTTTTCTTTCAGTGACGATTTTGCTTATTAAACTTGAGCTTGAACATGAAAAGCATTAAAGCAGTGTCAATGTGATTTAACTGTTTCTTTTTGTAACATGTGAACAATATTTTGAATACACCTTTATTGTCATGAAGACCATATTTTGAATACACCTTTATTGTCATGAAGACCTAATTTTGAACATACCTTTATTGTCATGAAGACCGTCTAAGTGTCCTTGTTACATATTAAGTACACGTAAGCTTAACTTGGAATTTATAATCACTTGGTGTCTGAACCTACTCATTATGTCCAATAGGGTGAACCCTGATGGTTAAAAAAAATTCCTTAAATCTCACATTACTGTCTATTTTCTTAAGAAATATAATATTTATAGGTTGATTTTTATGGTTTCTTCAATTATGCCAAACTCTCCTTCTTTGTGATTGAATAAATGTATGAACAACACATGGAACATTTTCAATTTTTGCAATTCTGATTGCTCCTTGGTGGTGTCTCTCCCCTATCTACATGCTAATGTTTACATTAACTTTGATCTATTGTATGTTCCTCTGGCACCAATGTTACATGCATTGCAGACTTGCGTGTATACAGATTTATTCCTTGCAACCTAGCTCCAAATAACTGTTCTCTCTTAACTTATATTATGTTTAGGCAGTTGAAGCTGATTCCATTTCAAACGTCAAGAGTGAGCTGGGGAACTAGCTAGTCAATAAGAGCCGCGATCTAAAATTGAGGTAAGGGTTCTGTGCATCACTGGTCATTTTCCAATCAAAATTGGGGTTAGGTTTCTGGCATTATGATGCGAAACAGGGGAGGGGGTCTATCAGAAATAGCGATCTAAATCGAATAAACATCGTTTCGCCAAAATTCATGATCGTAGGCAGGAAATTAAATTAAAATAATTAAC
>JBAKGM010000200.1:13050645-13060865 GCA_037177215.1 Asparagus racemosus | reverse complement strand
CTCACCTACAATTTAAAATTCAAATCTACTACTAAAACAAAAATCAAATAGCAAATATGGAAGTTTGTCCTCATCACATTATTTGGTACTTTTCAATCATCTTCTTGTTTGACCTTTCTCATCTGATGAAATCTAGTCGTCCACTTACTTAGTAGTCGCTTTATGCAAATGCCAAACGAAGTTTAATATTCAACTTAGAGGTGAAAAGTGCCCTTATCAGAATTTTTTAAAAAATAATTTCAAATTATATTTAATTCTCAACTTGTATTTAAGTTTGAACTCATTCCCCATGTGCAGTTTGTGTACATGTATGCGACCTAATAGTCACACATAGGCACTCATTTTTGTGTATGCGCGTTTATACATGTGTTTAGGGTTCTATTTGTGTGTGCGGGTCGATGACTCGATGTATCTATCTATGTATTTTTGTATATGTAAGGAGCAGCTTGATACTTACTCCTTGGATAACTACATGAGTTATGCCCTCTTACAGAAAACGTGTATTGTGCAATAATTGGATAATCAACTCTGTTCAATTTTATCTACATTTCTTAAAAAGTTCATTTATAAAAGGACCATGAAATTAAGCATATATTATCCATGTTTAAGTGGTTAGTTCCTATGATACACTAGAGAGACCTCTCAGTGTATGAATTTGGTTATTCCGATGGAGGATCTATTCCTTCTAAAAACATCAATAAATGAGAAGTACTGACCTTTTAAGGCTTTCTAATCCATGTTTCGTGCTATAATTTAGTTTTGTTGGACAAATAACTTTATTTGTGTTGTTGTAAAATATTAATTTTACAATCTTTTGATGTATGAGTACTTAGAAATTAATGTGCCTACTTTTTTATGAAATAAGACCCCCAAATCTTCTTTATTTATATATTAGACCCTCAAATCTTCGTATGTCTAAATGGGATCCCTAATTCCTTTAAGTTGTTTCGAAAAAGGACCTCATGAATGATTACCATCCAAATTGTTTACCTTAGCATGTTAACTCTTAACTACACAAGAGTAAAATACAAATAATAACCCTTTAGAGCCCAAGCTCCCTTTACCTTTGTTTCTCAATTCCTATGTCTCTCTTCTATATCTTCCCTAATCTCTCCCTATTTCCTCAGAAAATCTCAAATCTATTAAGCTTTAAGAACCCAATTCTCATAGATGTAAGAGCGGGAGAGTGTGAGAGAGGGGCTTGAGGAGAAAGAAAGTAGATTAAAGGAGAAAAAAGAGAGAGAGACAATGGGTATGAGGAGTTTGAGAGAGAAGAAACTATATTGAAAGAGAAAGATAAGAGAGAGAGAGTGAGTATGAGGAGTTTGAGAGAGAAAGTTGAGTTGGGGAAGAAGAACACAACCATTTAAATGTGCTAAATCTTGTATGAGCATGGGCATAATGGTCCATAAATAAAAATCTCTAACATTAACATAAATAAAAATCTCTAACATTAATAGAGAAATTTTGCAATTAAGGCTAAATCTAACCTAAGAGGTCTTTTTTGTAATAACTTAAAGAATTTGAGGGTCTAATTAAGAATTACCAAGATTTGGTGGTCTAATATAGAAATGAAGAAGATTTGGGGTCTTATATCGTAAAGCCGCTTCTTATTATTTTAGACTATTCAAAATATGTAGATCAAAATGAACAGATTAAACCATCCAAATTAATGGCATATCCTGTAATTTTGTAAGTGAACATAACTAAATTAGTTATGCTTTGGAAGTATTAAAGCGACTCCCGCACATATTTGTATCTATATATGCATTTATGTTTTGCGTATATGTCCTTGTATATGTGTGCACTCAAATATGTGTGCACTCAAATATGTGTGCATATATTAACTATGTGTAGGGTTACCATTCACAGAGGGTGTAACTTAGTTACACACATCAGTGAAAATACATTTTTACATACATTTTTACAAACCGAACAGATAATAATGATCCACACCGTTCATTGTTATCTACAGGTCACCAAGTGTAAGGGGATAAAAAATCATGTGATTCGGAATGTTTTATCCTATAATTCGAGCAACTCAAAATAACCAACATTTGAAACAGTTACAGACCACTCATTTTAGATCATTAGATGTATAAAGTAGAAATATTGAATCTATGTCATCTTTTATCTCCATGAAGTTTTTAATGCATAGATCACAATGAACGATGTGAATCTTTATTATCGATGGTCAAACATATATTTTTAATGTGTGTAACTAAGTTAGTTATACCCTATGTGTATTGTAACCGTACTTACTAACTATATGTGCAAAAGTGCTTGTGGTTGATGCCTTCCACAAGTAAGCTATCTCTTTAAGATCACAAAATGGGTCAAGTGTATGGATGACCTTCAACCTTTATTAGCAGCTAGAATTGGGTGGTCGCAGTCTATGCTGCATGCGCCATATCCTAGTTTTCAAGATCCATCTGTTTCTTTATAATCTGACTTAAGAACACAGCAAGTTGGATTGGAATAGCGTGGATATTGTTATTATTTATACATTGCAGTACACAACTTAACGGAAATGTGCAGTTAGAAAATTGTCAAGTTATTTTCCTCGTATTTTCCCATTAAGTTCAGTCTCACAGCTCTCTAAACTACATCATAGTGCTCTAAAAGTAAAGAATTTATAACATGCTTATGCTTAAGTTCAGTTTCATCTCCGGGCATATGCAGTCATTTGACCGATATTACATAATGTTTACCTTCAATATACTTGAAATTTCTAGGTACATTTTTGTTTAGCATTTTTTTTTATATTGACTTGTATCTAGGGGTATTGGAGCTGTGGTGTACGAAGTGAGGGAGGAGTTAACCATTTTTTTATATGGGACTGAAAGCATGTCTGTCGGTAAGATGGAGGAGTTCATTTTGAAGACAATAAAAAGAGGGAAGGTGATAGGATTGCGCTGAGGGAGGGTGTTTGTGCTCAGGGAATAGCGTGAGATGGGGAGTGGTTGGCATTTGTTTGGAAGAGTAAAAAAAGGAGATAGAAGGAAAAGAGGCTAAGATCAACAAGAAGTCAACAACAAAGAGAAGAGCTGGCTGAAGAGGATCAACTTCAGAAGTAAATATAATTCAAGAGAACTTAGAGCCATCTTGAGCCAAGAGTTATTGAAAGTTCTTGTGTGGATTGGTTCCTATTATGTGGATGGTTGCCTTCTACAAAATTGTATGACCTCTCTCTTTATCATAGAGATGATTGTTCTTCTACAAAATTGTATGACCTCTCTCTTTATCTTGGACATTTTGAGATTTTACAGTTACGTTGTTTAACAGTGAACTAGTGATGCTTGGAAGTGGTAGTTGATTGGTCATTGCTGATTCATTCTATTTTTCCAACTTCAGATTTTCCGTAAGGTACTCACAAATTCCTGTGATTGCTTTCATGCATTGTTCTTTTACGCATCCAAGGAGTGAAATGTAGCTCTTCCTCAATGCCGTATAGTGCTAATATTATGATTACTGATGTGGTTTATTCCTGTCCGTTCAAACTGAGTGTAGTCATGTTGATGCTTGTTTCAGTTTTTGAAATCAAACTACCTTTAGCACTAATGATTATTGAGAAGTAATCATCGATTTGTTTGTAAGAGCTTGAATTCTCTACTTTCCCCGGTGTCATGCGGGGCGTATTTGCTAGTATGCTATAAATATGGATATCAGTAGCCTACTGTTTTTGCATCCAACAGAGAGAAAATGAGGTGATAGCATGGGAATGAGGTGTTTTGCAGAGAGCTAAAATTTCTAAACTAACCCTCCAATCACCCATGGATGGTATAGATCATCTTCTTTTATGGGGGTTCTGATAAAATCTTTAGTTTGAAATTAGTGTTTCTGAGAGTTTATTGTAATCATTTATTGATTATTAGTGGAATCCTGGTCATACTTTAGGAACTTAAGTAATCACATTGATTGTCATGCCTTGTTAAATATCTCTGTTTTTGTAACTGCTTCTCTACCTCTATTTTTTCTTTTATCAATATGTAATTAGGTTTTTCGCTGGCTTTCTAATAGAAGATCCTTTCTGGGAAAATAAGTGTAGATTGAGTATGTGCTCGATTACCTTTCTCTTACACTGTCCCAATTGCAACGGCTTAGTAGTTTTAATCATCAACACATAAGGACCAACGGTCTCTGTCCAAATATTTCAGTGAGATAATCGGCAGCAACACTTTTCTTTTACTATTATGATTGCTAGACTACTAGTAATTCGTAAATATACCATTTCTCTTTCAACGGCTAATCTATCTATATCTATACTTCTATATCTATATTTATAGCTGCATACTATTATAAAAAGAGGATTGTGTTATTAAAACTTTTAATTTCCCTTTTTGCCCTTTTAAAATTTGATAAATTCTAACTATGTTATTATCTCTAATTAATCTTTCATCTAATAAATATAATCTCTTATTAATTATGCACCTTCTCAACTTCCTAAATAATTATAATTATCAATAATATTATAATTATTATATGTTTAAAAATAATAAAATAAAATAATTTATGTAATAAGTATATTAATTATTAGTAGTAACAAATTAAATTATTATTATTATTATTATTTATGAATTATAATAAAATAATTAAAATAATAGTTTAAATAGAATAATATATTACTAAATATTATTAAGAATTATACTATAATTCAATGAGGAATAAAATAAATAGAATAACTATTTAATCGTATAAATAGCGCAATTATTTTAATAATATCACATAAATTATGAATTACGCTATTTATTTATTATTATATTATTAAATAAATTAAATATAAATACTTTAATATTATTTTTAGAGTATTTTCTCAAAGATTATTACATGATACTAAAGAATCTATACTCGGTAATGGGTGAAAACTAACTTTTTTTAAAAAAATTATTTTATATTAATACTATTAATTGTTAATGATAGTATAATAAAAATTTATTAAATATTTATGCTGTTATGGTCATAACCACTAATAAGTGATTAAAGAGGAAAACAAAGCATTAGTTTGGATGAACACATCCGCTTGCCAACTTAGGGCGGCACAAACCCCCACGTTCGGCTTACAAAATGACCTACGCTCGCCGCCCATCTCATGACATGGACGACCATCCCTGCGGCCGACACAAAATGCGACGTAGGTCAGACCGTCGACCCCCTTTTAAACCATCAGCTCACAAGCCCCTCAGTCATCCACTGAGACACAAAAGAGTGACCAGTCGCTGCCCTCTAACCACTCGATCCATAGACGACGCGAAAGGTGGTAATAGTAGTCCACTCGGCCAACCATTCGCCCTAGAGATCCTTGGACGACGCGAAAGGCAGTGATAGTCGTCCACTCAGGCAACCATTCGCCCTAGGGATCCTTGGACGACGCGAAAGGCAGTGATGGTCGTCCATTTGATTGGCCATTCACCTTAGACTCGTCCACCACTATCCATCCCCCTAAGGGCCCGGAGCACTAGACCGTCAACCCCTCCTCGTCATTTTACCCTCAAGAACGACGCGAAAGGCGGTGCTGGTCGTCCCCTTTAGCCAACTGCTCTCTTGTGTGACTCGAGAAGTGATTCAAGCTGGCCACTTGGTCTCGACTCCCCCTCTCGTCGCTCGTGGTCCTCCCACCTAAATGACGGCTATCTGAGCTCTACACCCGACAATCCATCACTATAGCATTAAATGCACTGACAGCCCCTTTACTCCTCCATCCCTCACGGTATTTAAGGTATCTCGGGCCCATGCTACTGCAGATGCCGCCAATCCCATCCCATTAATGGCGAATAGACAACGCTAACTCTCAATCCGCTCACGGTTTGACACATGTGAATGCATGTTACTGTGACGGGGCATGCTACTGTGGCAGGCGCACACAGGAGCTAGTCCAATCGCCTCCCGGCACGTGGAGGAGAGGGCTGACTCAGCAACTATCTCTTAAAAGACAAGAATACCCTCCAAACCCTAGGTACAAATAGTGGCAAGAACAGTGAATCAAGTAAGTAATCTTATCTCAGTAAATTCTCTCTACACATTTTTGCTCTTCTATTGCTGACTTGATTATCGGAGAGACCACCGGAGATCCCAACTCAACCCCTTCCATAGGCACTCTCTCATAGGCGAACTCCCTGACTGGAGCAATGTCACTGGGCATTAGGAGAGAAGGCAGACTCCTCTCTCTTAAAAGCTAAACTCGCACCAAGGTTAATGACTGTGTGATTACGTACATCAACATATACTACTAAATTATTTAAGAGCATAATTAAAAAAATAAATTAGATAAATATTTCATAGTATATAGATAATATAATTATTTTAATAGTATTACTTGAACTAAGAATTATAGTATTAAATAAGGTAAATTACAGTAAACCCCCATGAACTTTTAGTAATTTACAGTAAATAGACCATAGGAACTTTCGAAATCACACTAAACCCCTAATAAATTTTGTAGAAAGCTCTAATATCTTTTAGATAAATTACACCAAACCCCCAATAACTTTCAAAATGCATTTTTATGCCATTTTCATGTTCTAATTTATAGGGGTTATTTACAAAATTCATAAAGTTAGCGGGGGTTTTCTTTGAAATAGAAAAGTTATTAGGGGTTTAGTGTGATTTTGAAAATTCATAGGGGCTAAAAGTTCATAAGGGTTTAGTGTAATTTACCCTATTAAATAATTATAATAAAAAGTAACTATTGTAATATGTTACAGGTATTAAGTGTAACTATACAGGGAACATCAGAATATAGCTAGCAAAATTAATGCAGCTTATTTAATTTTAGAGTTAAGTTAACAACTTTTAAGTTGGTGGGGCATATTTAAGAGAACTTAAAGAATTGATAGTTTTATTTAAGAATAATTTTAGATTTAGTGGACTTATTTAAAAAAAGGTTAGCACTGGGTTATCATTATAAGAAAAACATTCAATTACAATAACTACACAATAATAATTAATTCATATATTTCTTGTTAAACAATCTTATTATAAAATTTTATTTTTTAACACATAGTTTTACTATTCAATAATAGTTTTACTATTCAATAAAAAATTAAAAACTTAAAACATGTATGGCCACGTGCAAAGCACGTGTATTATACTAGTATAATAAAATGAAAATAATTGTCAAGTTCCACGAACACATGCAAAAATTAAATTTCTCATAAGATAAGTGACTGTATTTAGCATAAAAAAGGATAAATTATAGATGAATGGATGTGAAAATATAACTTGAGCTTTCGGTGAGAAGGTTTGGAGTTATAATTCCACATTTAAATTGTCATAAGTGACTGTATTTGACGTGAAGGGTAGAATTGTTATTATGCGTCACTCTTTGGTGAGAAGGCTTGGAGTTATAACTTAACCTTTAAGTGGGAGTTAGCAATTCCAGCCAAGAACTTTGTTTCGCCATTATGAAACATTGGAGTCCACATAACTCCCCACTTCAAATAGTCCTCAATTTTAGAACTATCCGATAGGCCTCAATTTTCTTTCAATCCATGCATAGTAACAAAGTACCTAAAGCTGAGTAGTTACTTATACCTATCTACAGTGATGGGAGTATTTAAAATGGGCACCTTCCTCTTTATTTCTAAAGAATTTGCTGGTTAAATACGCATAATAGAATCTGTTTCTTGTCCAGAATGTCTGAAGAAGGTTATGATCTCCATATCCCCACTCTACCCTCAAAACGTTTTCTGCTAGCTAGACATAAGCCCTAAATTTTGTTCATTATTGTCATTTATCATTTGAACTTAATTCATAAATTGGTTTCTCAAACTGTGTACTTGTTCAATTTATCCTACAAAATATTTTTCTTATGTAGCATCACAGCTTCAGTAATTCTTGTGTAGGGATGTACTTCGTTGGGGGAAAAATATTGCTACAAGTAAAACTCGAACAACAAAAAGAGTCGGAGTAGCTGTTTACAATAGAGCATCATCGCTTGAAACACTAGTAAGTAGTAGCATGCAATACATAAAATTCACTGTTGCAAAGAACTCTTCACCTGTTACTTCTTTCAGTGCTGATAAGTATCTCACAACATAAGTTCTTTGAATAGATTGGATATCTCTATCTAACTGATGTTAAACGACTAGAAGAGCTCATGTATCAGTTAGGATTTTCTACGGGTGCTTCTTCTGGACATATTGGTGAAGAGCTTCGCAAAAACTTCAGGTGAATAAGTTTAGTACTTGATATTTCATGGATAACATTTACAATTTACCGATTTATCTTGGTTGTTCCCATCATCTGCAGAAAAAGTGAGACACCCAAGACTCCTGAGCCAGAGAATGGGGAAATAACAAACTGTTGAGTTTGGAAACCTCATTTAAGGATATTTGTGAATATGTATGCTGGGTTGATGACATGTCCTACATGCAGCAACTTCAGTTTTGAATTCATAGGCTTGACCTGTTGCGTGCCTGAAGTAAATGGAGCCAAGCTGCAGGAGATATTGGGAGTTGAAGCTAAGAAGGAAGACCGCAGGAAGAGAGATATCGGCCATTATAACTTCTTTAGCTATCAAGATCATAAGAGAAATCTGAAACAGAAGCTCAGAGTCAGGAAATATACTATATAAGATGTATCATCATGATCAACTGGTATAAATATCAATACTTGCGAACTACGGAACTCTATTATGCGAGTTTTCTCTTATCAGAAATCAAATATTCCATCCATTGAGTCAACGAGCAAGCAAACTGAGACTTTGATCTCTCAACTAGTACCTGATGTAATTGCGATCCAATTTTAGACCTTTAACTTGGAATGCAATATTTTTCAGAGGTCTCTGTAATTTCTACGGTGACTCGTTATGTTTTTCATCAAAGTTTCGGTTGAATTTTCTGAGCTATCAAATTGTGCTAATGTATAGCTTTCTTGAACCTTAGAAGAGATGACCGGTGACATCTGATATCGAAGAAGGGAGATGACAGTGGATACTTTTGATGCACAAGTTGTATGTGAATTCCCGAACCCAGGGAGAGATGAGTTGAGAGATAAGTTGTGCCGCAAAAGAGAGATGGAGATATAAGACAAGAGTTGGATAACGGCCCTCTCTGCTCCGCTCCAGAGACATAAATATTGCACTACTTACCAGCTGTGTCAAGTTGCCAAGTTGCTGAATACAGGCCAAAGTAGTGAAGTAGCTATCCCTATCAAGCTCTTGCTAATCTCAAGCTTAGCCCAGTTAGTATTTTCCTTCAATCTTTGCAGTTTTTAAAGAAAATATTTTGTAATTGTGGTCAAATGTGAATCATGGTCTAGGGTAGGGCGCAAGTTGGTTAGGTTTTAACTGATTCTATGTATTAATTGAACCAAATATTGGCGTCATGTTTCGTCTTACTTGATTTCCTGAGGCTCCACCCTAAATCAAGTCTTAATAGAGTGAAAGCATCACTCGCGTCGTAGTTGATCAAATGGGTTTGCGCCAGAAGATGATCACTTTTGACTTAACTTCGGTTCATTTGCTGAGCTGGTGATTATCGTGATCGACGTTAATGTCACGTCATGTTTATGTTTTAAAGTAACTTTTGCCTGATCTAGTCGTCTAGGGTTTTATGAGACGGAGTTCAATTTTTTACTTGATTGAATTAAGGCTGAACGGCACTAAAATACCCTATTGTTTCACCACCTTTAATTTACACTTAAATACTCTAAGTTATAAAAAGTAGCATTTTAAAATCCCTAACTTGTAAAAAAAAAATTGATATGTTAGTACTTTCTGTTAGTTACACTTGGGAATATTTCTAGGAAATATCTAGCTCAAGACATTTTTGTAATTGTATTGACCTCATATATTGTCATATTTACAACTATACATATCATCCATCTTTTTATTAAATTTTACATTCGTTTCTATGAGGGGTATTTTTGTCATAACAAGTTTTTTTATCGGTGTTTACAATATTCTAACAGTGAACAACTTAGGTTTACAACTTAGGGTCTTAAAATGCTACTTTTCATAACTTACACCCTGTTTGGATGGAGGTAAATGGATAGAAGGGAACGTAAAATTTCAATTTTACTTTGTTTGGGAGTTTTTTGGGGAGGTTAGAGGATGGAAGGGGGTGTAAAATTTGGTCACTTTTGTTAACTTCCGATTTGGGCGGTAACCGGTGTAAATGAGAATGGGTGTTAAATTTTTCAATGTAAAAAGACAATTATACCCTCCCACACTCAAATCAATGGCTGAGATACACTCTCGTTCAATGTAAAAAGACAATTAT
>JBAKGM010000200.1:12997820-13038678 GCA_037177215.1 Asparagus racemosus | reverse complement strand
GAGCTAATCCCCGTCGGCGATTATATTTCCTTCGTGAATATAATCAGGCCCTTCTCTCAGTTGATATCGCTTCCGCGACGTGCGGGCCTGTCTCTGCGCCCAACAGCAACAAAGAATGTGATGTTACTATTATATATGTGCGTATTTATTATGTGGCAATGTTTCTTAGTTTTGAGTGCTAACAGTAGACCACTTTGGTTCAAATCTTGAAGCAGTTGATATGGAAATTACTGTTTGTAATGTTCTAAATACTAAAACCTTATCTTTTTTACCCTTTCAACTTTCAACTTTCAACTTTTTCACCCAATTTGTACAGTTTTAATTACAACAATATCTATACCATGACTCTTAGTTGTCATGCTCATTATTTTTCATTTGGTTGAAGATTTGTCAAAGTTTTTGTATACCGCTTGATTTTAAGATCTTTGTATTTGCAAAAATTTGTACACAAGTAATGATAGCATTATAACATTTGAACACTATCATGATTGGTACTTCCCTGTTTAATATGTACAAAATATGAAGTATTTCAGGGCATGCTGTGCCTGTCCACAAGTTGGAAATTATGCACATTATTAACCACCTTAAAATAATTATATTAATGTTGTGCATGATGTACATGTATGTGCCTCGAACAGTGAGGTATGTCCGTACCTCGAACAAGAATGTATGTATATACATTTTGGAGAGTCTTTTAGTACGCGATAGATCAGAACATAAAGGTAAGATCGGAACATTGCGGTAAGATCATGCTTAATATGGACTAAAATACTAATTGAATGTATTGATATATAACCTGATGCTTGCATTAATGTAATGTTTAATTGTACTAATATAATATTTTAATTAGATTGATATTTGAACTGTTTAAATGGATAATTGTTAGTTATGTTAATGTTGTATTCTGCTTGTACTGATTCAAATTGACAGTGAAATAATTGTCATTTGTTATTCTATAAGATATTGTCAGCGGTAATGAGCCAAATCTTTTTGGGGCCGGATTAATGGCTCTCGGGTCAGTTTTGGCCCATTATCCTTTTAAGTCTAGGAATTCCAATTTTTAGGCTGCAAACACACAGTTACCCTAATAGAGGAGTTATTAATGAAGATGGAAGCATGACCATGTTAGGCCCAAATAAATTTCAGTGCGCTGGCAACATTTATAGGGAAAGAAATACTTAAAATAAGTTTTTTCGTTAACCATTCAAGTTGAACTTTATTTTTAAGGGAACTTTAATTTTCCTGTCAGTTTATAAAGTCTATTAGTTACTATCTCAAATACAATATGGGTACTCAAAATAGGTACCATAAAAAAGTTAGGGTAATTATTATGAAACCCTCTTTAGGTTTGACAATTTATTATGAAACTCTCTAACGTTATTTTTTTCATTACGACACCTTTAGCTATTAGAAAATTTGTTAAAACCTATTAAATTTCTACATTTTTCTCTAAAATGCCTCTCAATTTTGCTTCTCCTCTTCCATAAAATATTGCAAAAACCCATATTCTCTTTCCTCACACCAAAACACGTAAAATGACCCATTCATAAAGAGAAAAGCAGAAGAAGATGAAGGTAATATCTTTAAACTTTTTTGAGTTTAGCCACCATTTGGTGATTTGGTATAACTCATTGTGTCTAGTTTGTGTTGTCTTGAAGAGAAAGGGAAAATATGTTAAGGAGAAGAAGAAGAAGAGGGTAGTTTTGAAATATTGATGGATTTTAAAATTTTTTTTAACAACGAGATGTTTTATAATTAAAAAAAAAGGCTAATAAGTTGCATATTAAATAATCAATCTTTAGGGGGTTTCACAATAATTATCCAAAAAGTTACTAATGCTCTACCCACTTCCCACATTAAATTCACAATTTAATTGGGCCTGGGTCTGACCTCTCTCTAACCTACAGGGGCCTTTTCCCTAATTAACCGTTGGATCCAAATCCAACGGTCATCACATCATCAACGCATTCTGCCTTCTCCTTTCCCAAAATTTTGAACTCCCATTGTTCTCTTCCCCAACTCTCAAAACCCTCTCCTTTCTCTCCGCAACAACAAACGAAATGCCCCAAAAAAACGAGAACCCAGTTAAAAAAGAGGAAGAGAAACTCAACGACGACGATCGAAAATCCCCCGTTCCCGCCTCAAAATCAAAGCTTGTAAAGAAAGAAGAAGAAGACAATGACGATGACGACAACGTCCCGCTCGCTGTCTCCAGGGCCAAGAAGAAGAAGGCCATTACCCCCAGCGCTTCGAAGGTCAAGAAAGAAGAGATTGAGTCCGAAGAGGAATCGAAACCCAAGAGGACTACTCCAAAGGTACATTGCCCATAATTTATTTTCTTGATTTTTGGATTGATGGGCATTGATTGTTTCTGGGGATTGCAGCCCAAATCAAATTTGAAGCCTTCGAAGGTGAAGAAAGAAGAGCCGGAGGATTCGGATTATTCAGAAGAAGAAGAGATGGTATGTGTTATGGGTCAGTAAATTAATGAATTTCCCCATGTTAGAGTAATGGGATAGTTTTTATTTTTTGGGTATTTGTTTAAAGGATAAGAAAAAGAAAAAGACCCCAAAGAAGAAGGAAGAGGCGAATAAATTAGTTAAGAAGATGAAGAAGCAGTTAAATCCGAAAGGGAAGGAGAAGAGGGAGAGGAAAGTTTATGACTTGCCAGGGCAGAAGCATGACCCACCAGAGGAAGTATGAATTGCAACTTTTTCTTTATATAATTTTTCTTTTTTGCATTAGGGGTTTAGGGTTTTGATTACGATGATGACTGACTTTGGATTATTTATTGTTTCGAGTTGCAGAGAGACCCATTGAGGATTTTCTATGAATCACTGCACCAGCAGGTGCCCACAAGTGACATGGCAGCATTTTGGTAAGAGATATTCAACACTTGTTCTTTGCTTGCTAATCTTATGAAAGTATATCAAGCTCCAACATGACATTAGTGGAAATAGTTCATCTCTGTTTTGTTATACATATCATATATCTTTAATTGTTGTTTTCCAATCATTTTTTTATAATTTCTTTGTTGTTGATTCTTCAGTACTCTAATTCGCTATTATTAAGCTTCATTTCTGTAATGTGGTTAGCCAAAATGATTTAGATTATTTCACAGTAAGCATGACATGCCAACATTACGCAAGCTCTTTTAGTTAAAACTACTTGAACTATATGCTAATGCAAAGCTTTTGCTGCGATCTCATGCTCTAAAGACCAAAGGTCATATACAAAATCATATTTTCTATATGGACTGATCTCTCTGGCGAAGCTTCTGAAGCATGTCCATGATTGCTAGATAATTTCTTTCGTCATCTTATCATGGATTGGTGAACCTGTCCCCTAATTATATATTGATTTGACTGTAGAAATGCATAGGAACAATTATGGTTGAGAAGTATGTTTCTCCCATTATCTATTGGGCGTGGAGGGCAAGGGAATGGTGATGGTGTTAATGCCTTAGTTATGTTGACTTAGTATGGAATTGTATTAGCTTACAACATAAGCTTAATTTGTCAAAGTGGTTTTCTAGTAAATCCTTACTTTTGGTTCTGATGGGACTTATGATACATGTGTTTAAGCTATGAGATTCTTTTTTGCAAAACACAGTAACAGAGTATATTTTTGTACTTAAAATATATGGAAATTACGCATGTTCAACCTTAAGAAAATCCAATGCCCATTTGCCTTCATGAAGACATTCTTTATTTTTCTTCTTTTGGAATGAAAGACACTTATTATGCCTCAGCTGCTCATGTTTTCATAATCTACAAGCATATGGGTCTTATGATAACAAAAAAGCGCTCTTATATGCAGTTTTGCTTCATAGTGAAACTGAATTAGTATCAGCACAAAGACACTGGGTGTATTTAGGATTGTAGTGTGTCTGACATGTTGTGATTGATTTTATTCCTTAGATTCTTTCCATGTGTTTGTGAATTTGGAGATTACTTCTCTATGTATTCGGGAAAACTTCATGGTGCAGTTGTAGATATATCTGACCCTTACCTAACTATTAGCATAGATCTTGCTAATATTTGCTTGGGAATATGACACTAAATTTACATCAAATTTAAACTTACATAAAGTCATATGTTTTTTCCACTAAAGTTTTTCAACTTGGGCTGCTTCCAGCTGCCAGCCTGACTCAACCCCACTCCCCCCCCCCCCCCCCCAACTCAGGTCTCCTCTGAATTGGTATTAAGATAGGAAATTGGGAAGCATTGAAGTGGGGTGGCGCGGGGGGTGGGGGGGTGGGGGGGGGAATGTATACTAGAAGAGAAAATGTTATTTCCATCTTGCGCAACAATAAGTGAAATCGTGTGTGAAGATGCAAAATGAAAACTTTTTCCTCGGAAGTGAAAAGGTTTGCCAGCAGGGTTAATCTTTGGGGTAGGAACTATCTCTGTTCTAAAGGAAAACTATCATGTTAGTTTTTATACTATATATCTTCTTTCTCCATTTTGTGATTTTTCTTATTTCGTCAGCATTGCCATCTGTATTTATATAGAGAAGGACATTCTTTAATGTGCCTTCAACACATTGAAACTCAGTTCTTTCCATCCTAATTCCATTCAATATTTTATATTGCATTAGTTAGTTCCTTCTTAAGCCATAAAATTTATTGCTTAGTGTTCATGTAGCAATTGATTGAGAAACTTATTAGGAAATACTTCTTGTTTTAATTACAACTAGAAATTCATATCAAGTTCTATAACGTGGTGGCTAAATTGTACGAATATTCTAAACTAAGGGATATTCAGCCACATATTATGCTGCACAAAAAAATGGCCATGTTCCATTTATTTGATTCTGCAGCTACATATGTGTCAATCTGAAAACTGAGCTATTTAATTTATTATTAGCGTTCGCACTGTCATTTGGTTATTAACTAACTATTAATATTACTTATCTGTTGATTTCTATCTCTTGTGCCATTTTGATGTGTGATTTGATTATTAACATTGCATACGGATGATTGGTTATTCACACTTGTGTTGCATTCATGGATGCTTGCAAGCCCTATAAATGTATGTTATGATGCTCTATTACTCATTTTCATATTTTATTTGCTTATATTTGTTTTCTTATTTGATAATTATTGTTTGGTATTAACGTAGCTCTATTTATATTCTTGGTTGCAATTAATTATTATTGTAGATTTTCATCTCTCTTAGTCGTGTATCACATCATAGGTAGTTGTCAATGCTCAGCAGCATATGCATCATTTGGACATAGTAGGTTTCCTACATTTTAAACATATTTTCTGAATAATGTGTTTTCCCCTTTTTTTCATTTGTTGTTATAATTCTTATTTTATTCTTAAATGTATTGGCGCATATACAGCCACATATGCTTCATATATATGCTACGGTGCACTAACAACCTATTGATTTCATTTGTCATGTGACATTTACTATATTATTAATGTATCGTTCATTGAGATATATAAGGATGCAATCCTCCCATCCTTCTAGATTTGAGTCCATGAGAAAGATTTCTCTCTCAGCAACGTAAGCTTCTGACTACATACATAAAGATTAACTAATTGTGAACTAACTAGCATGTAAATTAAGTGATCTTGGATAATACATGGCTATATCAGAAATTAGGATATAATAAAATGTTCTTAATCTAAAAGCTACCATTTATTTTCTGATTATTTTGTCCATAAAGGATTTGTTTAAAACTTTATACATTTTCTAATTGCTTAACTATTCAACAGATGCCATTGCTTAACAAAGGATCGATAGAAATGTATTAGTCATGCAGAACCTTCATTTTAAATTATAGATGATGATCATATTAGGCAGCTTCTACACGTAAAATCATGTTTGAACTCAAGATTCATATAAGAACTCATTTTGAAAACAAGATTACCAAATTTAGTACAATAACCTGTATGATTATGCAATTAATTATGGAACATAACCCTATTTGACTCTTTGCTTATTATGTGCCTCTTAAACAAATTTGGGTCCCTTTTGGCAAAAATCATGTAGTCTTGCATCTTTGCCGGTATACTTTTCTCGTCTAGCTGAATTGTAATGCTGCTTCTTGGTTGCATGAGCTTAAACTACATTCTTAAATGTAGGTCTACCTACTTGCTAGAATGTGAATCACCATCAAAGTTTATTCCAGCTTCACCCTTGCTCACAATTTTCTTGTCTGGGAGCTTGACACCTACTCGTTGCTGGCATCAGTATTATAACCACCAATGAATCTTACCTTCTTTTTTTTCCAGCTTCCTTAACTTCTGACTCTTCTTCCTGCAATGTGTTTTAATGGAAAATGCTTTGCTGAACTGTATCATTGATTCTTTACAAATTTAGCTGTTTTGTTGTTGTTGTTGTTGTTGTAGCTTGTGCCATTGCCTGCTAGGAATGATATTCAAGACTCCAATTACTAATATTTTTTTGTACAACTTCTGTTTGATGCTATTTGCATTCAGGTGTTTATGCACACATCAGATTACCATAATAAGTCATTGATATTTCCATCGGTGCCTCATGCCTGAGTTACCCTCTTGATTCTTGTTTGGGTTGTTTAAATTTGGGTCGTTTAAATTGTCATAGTATTAGAATACCGAAGCTTACTCAAATTTGAAAGTAGTCAGAAGGCAAGACATGCTCAAGGTTCTTGAAGAATACAATTATTGTCACAATACTATATTATTGGATTTCAATTCTGTAGTTGGCTTGCAAAGTACTTTAGGCTTGTTTTGGAGTCACTCATTTAAGAGGACATGAATGATCTGTATCAAGCTATTAGCTGATGACAGAAATCATCAGACAGTGAAGATCAAATGTCGGTACTTTAAGAAGACTTCATCTTAAATGCCTTTATCCTGAACTTTTTGGAGTAAGATAGTTTGATTGTTGGACAAGGCACTTCTAAAATGCCTTTATCCTGAACTTTTTGGAGTAAGATAGTTTGATTGTTGGACAAGGCACTTCTAACAACTTTGAGCCAAACATGACTTCAAGGATTCTTCCTTGAGTTTATAACTGAACATATATGGTCCCGGTGTATGTAGCAAGTAGTAACAAAAGAAACTAGTGAAGAATTTTTGAAGGAAAAATGTAAGGTTTTGGGTTTCTTGCCTGGGTCCAGTTTATGACTTATATGTGCTTGAGCATTGCTTGTACCAAAAAGGAATATATAACTTTTGTTAAACCTTAAATATGAATATAGACATTTAATTAAGCTCTCTAAACTTGCAAAGAAGATGGTTCAGATTACTCAGTTTCTAATTTTCATGCAATACCTGCCGTGGCGTGAAGTATTTGACTTTAAGAGAAACTTGGAGGTCATGCAAAATCTTGTTAACAGACTATGATATATACTTGGTTCGTATGTACTCTTCTAGAAAGGAACTACAGATTTGACAATTTATGCCGCTAATAATATCCTTGCGAGTTTCCCCCTTGCCTCTCTCCTTAGGTCACTTTAACATTACTATATGCTTGAGTAAGTTTCCCCCGTGATCTATCATTTGTATTGGTTGTATTACACATATTTTGTCAAGATATTACTGTGAATGTTTGATCAGCATAGGTTGTAACTGTCATATCTCTGGGTATTTTTCTTTGTTCCAAAAGTTTTCCAATTATCAAATTCTTTCCATAGAGTATGGGTAATAACAATTATTTTTTTTTATTATTACAGGATGATGGAATGGGGATTGCTTCCAGCAGTGGAAGCTAAGAAAGTGTACGAGAAGAAGCTAAGCCAGCAGGGGAAGCTCCGGTCACCTGTAAAGGTGGTTTCTGTTAAGAGAACCACTAACGTCTCGGTCAAAACTGTGAAGAAAACAACCACGAAGACTGTTTTAAAGGCAACTGTAAAGAAACGAAAGGCGAGTGATTCAGGATCTGATGACGACGATGATGACTTTGTGCTATCCAAAGTCAAGAGCAAGAAGCCGAAGATCTCTGTCTAAATCCATTAATCACGATATCTTATTGCAATTGGAAGTAACTTTATTCAGATCTTTAGGATCTAAATGTATGGGGAAATGGTGTTTTAAATCCTTATAATCACATGGACGGTGATAAGTTCCTTCGGCCTAACCTGTGTTTTTATTAGCTAACAGTGATCAGATTTAATGCAGCAGTTGATTGAGCTGTCACTTAAATTAATTGGATACGTGTATGTCATATTCAATGACGGGATATCTAAAGTGTTATTCATGTTTGAACGAAAGATTTATGATATTTATGATGGTAGTCATGAGCATGTACCTTGCATGTCGTTAAATATTTGAGTCTCAAGGACATGATAGATGCATAACATTGATTAGTTCTTTCCTCTTTAAGTTTGTTTAACCAACACGCATATAGAAATGAGGAGATAAGTACCTGTCGTAATGATAAATGCGAGATAATTTAGTTATTTGTATGCAAACTTTTGGACTGTTCAGAAGTTTCAACTTCTGGTAGCATGCTTTGGTTGCTTTAAAATATTGATTGCCTTTGATACTGGGTAAGTGGTAATTCTAGGTGGACCACCCTGGCATTGACTTATATTTCAAATTGCCATTAAAAAAAAAAAAAAAACAATAGTCTATTTTCTTCATTAAGATTTGCGCAATCACTGAGGTTACGATGCCTGATCTATAATTAATACATGCTTGAAGTCAAGATACTGAAGATTTCAGGAAAAGATAAACAAAAAACTTTCATTCTTTTTTCTCATTTCCAAAGTCTTAATACTATTCAAAGCTTTATGCACTAAATGAAGTTTCCATCATCTTGCTAATGCTACCTCAGTCTTTAAAGGCTCATTCAAAAAAAAAAAAAAATTTTTTTGAATTTTGACAAATTCAAAGGAAATGTTCACATGTAGGAATTCCTCAAACGTGATGATATGATTCATGTGAATCACCTCTCTCCCAGCCAACTGTCAAAAGTGAAATCAAAGAATAGTGTATGCAACACAATATGCTACTGCTTTATTATTATTTTTTTTTCTAGATAAAGAAAAGACTTTGGTGTATCCGTAGGAAATATCTCTTGAATTATTATTATTATTTAAAGTGAGCTAGTGAGAGAGGGAAGAAGAGTTGCCTTCAAACAACTACCACCTCCTTTCCCCCTTCCCCGAAGCCAACAGATTAATAAAATAAAAATAAAATAAAAATAAATAAACAAACCCTAAACAATCTCCCTCTATTGACCAACATTAATGACCATCTTCCCTCTCCAATCTCAATCCCAAACCCTAAAACAATTCAATAATAATGGGCGCATGCGTCTCTTCTTCTCAGAGCGCTCGCCAAGATCAGCAGGATCCAAACCAGCAGCAGCAGCAGCAGCAGCAGCAGAGGTCGACGTCGAGGAGATCGTCCTATGGAAAAAGAACAGATTTTGGGTACGCCAAAGATTTCGAGAGCAGGTACGCAAAGGGAAAGCTCCTCGGCCATGGCCAGTTTGGGTACACCTTTGTAGCCACTGATAAGAGCAATGGGGATCGAGTCGCCGTCAAGAGAATCGATAAGAACAAGGTGATTTCTTCTTGAGTTTTTTGTTTTGAGAATGGTTAGTAGCACGTAGCATGTGATTGAAAAATGTAGTGGCCTATTGGCAATAGGGGAAAAAAAAGTAAATAAATAAAAGTCAATTTGGAATTTGGAATCTGGAATAGAGAATTGTTTGCTGTTTTCATAAAGCAACAGAGGCAGAGGTTGCTTAATTGATACTGTAGCTTCAAAACTACTTTTTTCCCCCCTGTGTATTTTTAGTAATTTCTAAATAAACACAGGTTATTATGTAAACAAAGTTTTCCATGGCTATGGTATATGAAAAACATAGATTTCTAGGTAAAAGATAAACAACTTTGTAGAGCTTAAGGTTGTTTGCGCACACATGCACACATATGATTTGGCTATGCTACCATTAATAGTATCCAAAATGTGGATACCATCAATCCAAATTTAGAATTTGAATTTTAAATTTGAAAACCTATACTGTTAGATATGATTTGCTACACATAGACCATCTAGATATAAACTATCGAAGGATTTCAACAGATTTTACCCATTCATCGTATGCTGTCAAAAGTTGACAGAATTTAAAGATTTTTTTTTTTCTCGTTTGCTGGCTGACATTAGGCTGAGATATCATTTGTAACTCCCTGAATAAGAACTTCCTAGTAGGTTGTTCATCTTTAAATTAGTCTACCTCAAGCATGCTTAATTATGAGTATTTTCACAATTCCTCCCTGAAAAATGCTGTACTGTTAAGTTTCAAGTGCGTTGAAAAATTATTTTTTACTAGAGGTGCATTTTGGTTCATATCCCTATGCAGGGTTAAAAAAATAAGACTAGCATTCGTCTCTGAATTTTATTACAATCTCCTGACACCATTTGATTTTACGTGGCTAAAAGGTGCATGCAATAACATTTCCATATATACACGATTCCTCAGATCTCACCGTCATTCAATCTGCAAATGTGAAGTGTACCTAGTTAGTCTAAGTTTGGTCAGTTTCTAACAATCCATTCTTTGAGACTCAGTAACACATGTTATGATGCTCTGGTACTAGTAGTAGGGCCACACAGTTGAGCATTCATGTTAGCACACAGAAAATGGGTAATAAAAATCTTCAGACTTTTTTCACATGGAAACAACAGAGCAACATGGTCTTTTTTGGAAAGTTGCCATCATTTAGGTGTGCAGTGACCTCTTGATTTGAAAATTTGTAAAGTAAACATTTTAATTTTTTCCTTAATTTATTTCAGAAATTATCTTAGGATTTCAAAAATCGGATTTAATATGAACAATTGAGACTTAGAAACTTTTTTATATTAAACTAGCTTCCTATGACTTTTAACCAATAGACTTAGGAGTTCAATTACAAGGATTCGTCATAGGAAATTTGTCGCTATCGGTATCTTTTGTACAGAAAAAGTTCTTATGCCATGAAATCTATAGCAAAAACGGTACCATTAAGCATTTTGTCTGCCATCTTCTTTAAATTATGCCGGTACCTCAGGAACAGAGTTGCCAAATATAAATCAGTGATCTATCATGGGATTAAATAAAGTAAATGGGAACATATGACAAAGACATTTCTTTGAGTAAATCATTTATGTTTGTCTCTGGTCTAAAGCATGTTTATCAATCACCAGAGACATTGGTATGATGAATTTGAACAGAATTATAGTTTCTTAGGACTGGTAGGGAGATAGATCCTCATCTTTCACTCAAATTATATTTATAATGTCTTATAATTATATTAATTTTGGTGCAGATGGTCCGTCGCATTGCTGTTGAGGATGTTAAGCGTGAAGTGAAAATATTGCAAGCCCTAAAAGGACATGAGAATATAGTTCATTTCCATAATGCATTTGAAGATGATGATTATGTGTATATTGTGATGGAGTAAGTTGACATTGAACCTCCTGTCAATCTTTATACTACAAGAACTTGAACTTGCAGTTATTTTCAAAACTTACGTATATAGCTGACAAGTTATTTTTTAGTTTTGAGTATACACCCTCTGTCTAAATTAATATCAATCTTGGATGTATGTTCTTTATTGTAATTCAATCCAAGTTCATTCATTAATTTTAATTCCAGATTCCTGGTTAATAGGTAATCTTTCCTACAACTTTTATTGATAATAATCATGATGGTTTATATGTTATGAAAGCAACATGTATGTTTCTGAAAATGGATGCAGTATAAACTAATGCTTTATTTAAAATTCTTTTGAATTGTTCTTACGTGAAGGTTAATTTCTCTGTAGCAGGAGCGTAGCTGTTTGCGAGAATGCTTATAGAGGATCATGTGATTCTATCTATTATAGAACTTCCTTATTACTATATAGTTCCAATTGTTTGCATCAATCCTTGTGAACTGGAGATTTAAGTAATACTTAATTTAATTGGTTATGTCTCTCCTGCTAGATAACTTTGCACCAGAAAAATTCTTCTCTCTGAAATAATATTCACTTGGATAAAATTTTGAGATTTTCTTGTATCTTTCTGGATGAATATTGCATTTCGCACTACAGTAGCAGTGACCTATCGTTATCATTCATTGCGTGACATAGTGGATTGGTAATTTTTAGGTGGTTACTTTCTGTGTAAAATATGCAACTCAGACTTGCACGTCTCAGTATATGGTGATCATGTCTTCTGTTATGTTTTCCTATGTTCAGATTATGCGAAGGAGGAGAGCTACTAGATCGAATTTTAGCCAAGTAAGACTACTATTCTGAAATTTGTAGGCTTTAAAAATTTTTCCTTTCTTTTCATCTTGTAAAAAGCAAACTTATTTTCCTCATATGTTCTGTGTAAGAGGATTTGAGTGTCATTTATTGTGGGATTCACATTTAGTTCTTGCTTGGAGATCATCAATGCTCGTCTGCCATAATTTATCAAATATGGATAAGATGGATAAGTTTCTGAGGTGCTTTTATCATTGCAGGAAAGATAGCCGTTATACTGAAAAGGATGCTGCAATAGTAGTCCGTCAAATGCTTAAAGTAGCAGCTGAGTGTCACTTGCATGGTTTGGTACATCGAGACATGAAGCCAGAGGTAGATTAGCCAAACATTAATCTTTTTTATAGTTTTCTGAAAAAAAGCTGGAAGTTCTTTGATCCATATTAACGTGAAACACACATTTTTTGCAGAACTTCCTTTTTAAGTCAACAAAAGAAGATTCACAACTCAAAGCTACTGATTTTGGTCTATCAGATTTTATAAAGCCTGGTCAGTATAAGAAGTTTTCAATGCCTGCAACTTGTAGCATAATAGAATATTGAAACTTAAAAATCAGTAAAGATGGAATTATTTCTAGCAAGTGATGTTATTGTGTCAAACAGTAATACTTATGTGACATATTTCAGGGAAGAAATTCAAGGACATTGTGGGGAGTGCTTACTATGTTGCTCCTGAGGTATTGAAACGCAACTCTGGGCCCGAATCAGATGTATGGAGCATAGGCGTCATAACGTACATATTGCTTTGTGGAAGACGACCCTTCTGGGATAAAACTGAAGATGGAATATTCAAGGAGGTAATTTTACATTTGATGAATATTAATAATAACTCCAGATAACTAACTCCATGTCGGCTCAAGCTCATTCAATTTACTGAATATAGTTAGTCTTAGAAATTAGTGATGAATATTTTTGGATTGCATGTACATAGGATGTAAGCTTTACATTAGCTTGCTAATCCTGAAACATATATCTTTCTAGCTCATCGAATCCTATGTTCTAGCTTACTAATCCGGAGAGCTTATTCACGCAATAAGCTCTCTGACATCTTTCTTGTTCCGATAGGACATAATATAATGTTTTCTACGCTGTTAACTTGCAGGTTCTTAGAAATAAGCCAGATTATCATCGGAAACCCTGGCCAATAATAAGTGCGAGTGCCCAAGATTTTGTTAAAAAGCTACTGGTTAAGGATCCTCGTGCAAGACTGACTGCAGCTCAGGCTTTGTGTATGTATCACATTTTCATCGTTTTAGTGTTTTAGAATATGGAGTCCATCTAAGAGTTGATGTGGATTATGATTTCTTTTTAAACAAACTATGAGGTTTTATTTTAGACTTTTTATCTCTTAATTTGCCTTATGTGTTTTAGTCCCTTAATTACCCTTAGTTTTTTGCTAGTCCCAAGAATCTTGGTTTTCAATATTAATCGTTCAGACCATATAGAATTAAACCTAGCTAAATTAAAACATGGATAGTGAGAATGTTCCTATAACCCTAACTGAGAATGGGTTTAGAACATTTTTTTCCCTCCATCAAATCACCTGTAATGGTCTTCCCATCTCCAGCTCTATTTGAAGTCCTAATCTCATTTTCTTTTAAGATAAGACCTATATTCTTTAACCCACAATTCTCATCCTTGGGAGGAACATAGTGAAGATAACTCCTGTAGGTGGTTAATGGATGGGCCAAAAAGTCCGGGCATCATTCTTAGTTAGACTTGACGGAATATTCTGAGTATCAGTGCTTTCATCAATAACTGAAATGATTCAAGGACTGACATGGAGATAAGGTTAATTTGAATGACAATTTAACAATAGGCTACTTAGCAAGTCTTAAGTTGTAAAATTTATGATTTCTAATAAATATCAATGCGTTTCTTTTCCTTTCACTTTCTTTATTGGCAATTATAAACCTTGATAACCTTGTCAAAATAGTCCTTGTCACCTTTTAGCTACCTTGTGAGTGATGTGTGAAATCTTTCTGACAGATGCATATTCTTGCAGCACATCCATGGGTAAGAGAAGGTGGAGAAGCATCAGAAATTCCATTAGATATATCTGTGCTATCAAACATGCGCCAATTTGTGAAGTACAGCCGTTTTAAGCAATTTGCACTTCGGGTAGATAACCAAAAACATTTTTGTGGAATTTTATAGAGCTGTTAAACATGTCACTTATTTTAAGATTGTTATAAAATCATTTATGTGCAGGCGCTTGCGAGTACACTCAATGATGAGGAACACGCTGATCTGCGTGTTCAGTTTGATGCAATTGATGCTGATAAAAATGGCTCCATCAGCCTTGAAGAAATGAAACAAGTAGGTTATTGTCAATTCATATAATGGTAAATTATAAATCTGAGTGTTGAAGCAGCTTTTTTTGGCATATTTGTTATCTTACATTTCCCTAATCCATCCTAACCCTTATTAAGTAATTTTTGCAATGGGCTGCTGACCGGACGATCAATCTTAGATTGACAGTGGACTTAAGGACAAGTACATTCAGACCTTAAATTGATGGAGTCATCAGTGGGATGGATCTAGTGGTTTAACTGAAAAACGTCTATTTATTTTACTCTTGGGACTTAATCTCTTTCTTCACACTAGTTAATCTTGAACTGTTTACTCCTCAAACATCGAAGTATCTCATTTCAGAATTATTGTTTACTTTTAAACAAATTTGATATCAAAATATAGAAATGAATTGTATTTCGGCTGGAAGATGAATAGAATTCCCTCTTTCATTTTGTATCTGGATGGAAAATTTTCATGGGAATGTAAGATTAACTTGACTTCAGATCCACAAATTGAATTGGAATACAAATACTCAATAGTAGATCCTAAGCTATAACTTATAATATGTGGAGAGATACCTTCTTATTTAGCATTCTTGTTCTACAATTGACGAACATATGGTAGAAATTATTATTTTTTAAGCAACTCTTTTTTAATTTATTTGAACAAAAAATATCTAAGTTCTAGCAGGTGAACTTCTGATTTTTGTAGTTATCTGACTTTCAAAATAACAGCTCCCCCTCCTGTCAAGAACATAGGTTTTCTTATATTCAAGTATATAATATATTTTGAACACTTTTTTTATATAGCCTCATCAACATCCTTTGTTGTCTAAGAATGTTTTGATTGTCTCCTTATATAATTATGTAAAGAATGAGATATCACAAGTTGTTTTCATTTGTGTCCTGTTATATTTGTTAAAAATGCAATATTCTTATCATCTCATGGCTGAAGTAAACAACAATGTTACAGGCACTTGAGAAAGACTTTAGTTGGAGCTTGAAGGAACCACGAGTTTTGGAGATTCTTCAAGCGGTAAGCAGTCCTGTCACTTCTAGAGACATGCTGTATAATTATTAAGAAAGACTGACTTGCTGGATATTGTTTCAATTACTGAAGAGAATATGTTACAAGGAAAGGAAATACCCTTGTAAGTTCTATACATCTTGCAATCGATCTATTTACAAAGAAAAAACTAAAACCAAACACCTTCAATCATTTTGGATTTGGATTTCTCTCACTGTAAGTTACATGGGTACTGGTACGTGTACAGGTACGGGTATAGGACATGGCAAATTCGTTAGAGGTAGGGTACGATGACATGGCTATATATATATATGTATGTTATGTATATTTATATGTATTAAAATTAATAATTTATATAAGATCAATATTGTTTTCATTTACATTAGATCAATATATAAGAAATACATGTGAAGTGTAGTAGGATATACGTCCAAGAAGGTGTAAGAGCAGTGTTTTAAATTAAAACTTGCAACATATAATTGAGTATACGCCTGAGTAGGCATATATTCAAGAAGTGTCCAAGAAGTTTGGATACAGGTATGGGTACGTGTCAGGTATGGGTACGGCTTCTGAAAACAAGTACCCAGGTACGTGTACCCTAATTAGTGGATGGTTCAAATGATCATTATAAATGTCCACTATTTATGTGGACAGTTGTGATTCTTCCAAGTGTTAGATAGAATGGTACAAAGGATTATGATTTTATATTTGAGTTGAATCACAATCATCACGGAATATTTGACAGTTAAGATTATCCCACTGGCCTGTCCCATATCTTACTGCATATGAGAGGATCCAAATTCATTTTTTGCCCACTATTAATTGCTAGACTATTCTGTAAAAGTTATCAACTACATATGGTACATCTCCTTGTTCTGATAAGAGATCATTTCATGGTCCTGAATTACCTGATGAAGGAAAATTTTATGTTTTCTCTAAAAAGTTCTACAATATCAATGTAACATCCTTCATATGGGTATATCCATTCAGACAGGATAATGTCCAAGAAGATGGCTCGAGGTATCAACACAACTAGGAAATCTAATGTGCTTGTACTGTTCATCATCCAAGACAACCTCTTAGCAAAGTTACCAGGGGATAGTACATCATGGTAGATATGTCTTTTACTGATTCTAATCATTCTTGTTATTGAGTCAATATTTTTATCCCAGCATGGTGGATTCTGTAGTCATGTCTAACAAAGCTGCAATTGTCTTCTGAGAAAGCAGTGGGTAAAATGGTTTATGTTGACCATTATAGGACAGCTAGAATGCTGATACATGCAAATGCGCATGTAACAAAACAGAAATCTTGAACATCAAAATAAGGTGTTTGATGAGGTCTAGTAAATTAGTTATAACGGAATTAATTTTTTGTATTTGGATCTGTAAATTTCTCTGTGATAGTTTCTGCATCCTCATTAAATCTAGTTAAAAATCCTTGTAAACGCATGTTTCTTTATGTTTTCTCTTCTCCGGTGGTGGAATCCTAACCATGCATCTGTTTTGTTCTTTCCTTTCGAATTCTTGACACGATGCATATGGAGCAGATAGACACCAACACAGATGGGCAGGTGGATTTTTCTGAATTTGTAGCAGCCACTTTACATGTGCATCAGCTGGAGGAGCACGACTCTGAAAAGTGGAAACTCCGTTCTAAAGCTGCCTTTGACAAGTTTGATGTGGACAAAGATGGGTATATTACACCTGAGGAACTACGGATGGTAACTTCATTTGCATTTACCTACTTGTTTCTGTTCGTTTTAGTCCATGACAATGTTAAAGTTTTTAGCTCCATAATGCATATATACATCTAACCATTCTGGAGGGTTGCATTTGATGCAAATCTAACTATAATCAAGCAGTAGCAAGTTAGGGGGGGAAATTTCAAAAAACCCCCCTAAGTTGGGCCGGCTAGGAGAGAACCCCCCCCCCCCCCCCCCCAACAAAAAACAAAACAAAACCCCCCAAAACACACACACACACACTAAAAATGGCACTTAACCATCCCCGTTCCCCACCTCCCCCAAAAAAACAGTGTTAGCGAAACCAGTACAAAAGATAAAAGATACCCTTTTTAACACTCTACTCGGTAAATTAAGCGAAATTAATCATTAATTAAATTAAGGAAATCCCTTAATTAGACCAAACTTGAGGGGTTTTGTGAAAGTCAGCTTTAAATTTATTAAAAAAGGATATGTAAGGGGTTTTTTCCATTAGGGGCATTTTGGTCATTTAGATGCACGTGACCTAACGGTGTTAGGTTGGGGGGGGGGGGGGGGGTTTAAATGACATCTCCAAAGTTTAGGGGGGGTTATCTCAGAATGATCGAACTTAAGGGTGTTTGTGCAATCTACCCAAGTTATAACTTGAACTAGAAGTTCTCACATTTGTGTTGGTGTGATTATCTGCAGTACACAGGAATGAAGGGTTCAATTGACCCTTTATTAGAGGAGGCTGACATCGACAAGGATGGAAGGATAAGTTTAGCCGAATTCCGCAGACTCCTGAGAACTGCAAGCCTGAGTTCTCGCAATGTGCCCGCTCCTTCCTGTTTCAAGAATTCAGGCAAGTTGTAGAACATGTCGATCTTCATCCAAACGGGACGAGAACAAGCTGATGGTAGCGTCTATGACCATCAAAATTTGCATTGGCTTTTTCTTACGCAGGCTCACGTTTGCTATTGAGATGATATCCTGGAAAGACAGGCTATCCTTTTGTTTCCTTCTGTACATTGTAGGTGGAACACGAGAGGATCTTTATGCCAGTTATGGTCCTATTTAATTATTATATACAAATTAATGTGGTTACATGCTACTTTGTAGAGAATTTGTTTATAATAGTGTTTAGTAACGGATAATTGTTTCTGCTCTTTGAGCGTCCTTGTTCTTTACTGGATGTTTCTCTCTTTGCCGGAGTATAAAATGCAGATCACCATCTGTCTCCTTGGGTACATGAGCTTAAATTGTACGCTCATCCTCATCAAATTCCAAATGTCTACGCTACTTGATGCATGAGCATAAACTGCAGATCAACATCTTTCGGCAAGGAAGCTCTTAATTATAGCTGGCAAAATTCTTTCTGCACGGGAATCTAAAGCTTTTCCGCAGAAAAGAAGGATTTCTTGCTGCAAACATGAACAACAAATTTAACTGCAATATCATCCCTACACCAGACAACAACAGCAATCTCACTGCTTCGATCTCATATTCATCATATATTACTTACAAAAGCTTCCTTTTTGCAGCAAGGTTTAGCTTTCAGCACACAATCATCTCTTCAGTGTTTGGGCTATGTTATAAAATAAGGTTAATTACAGATATATCCCTTGTAGTATTGTGCCCTATTTTTGCAGATAAACCCCTCGAGTGAAAATATTTTTGACTCTGCTACCCTCAGGGAATTTATTTGTCAAAGAGCAAATTTCTCTTTTTCTGGGTTAAAAGAGTCAAAAACATTCCCACTCATAGAGTCTATCTACAAAAATAAAATTAGCGGGATAATAATTCAAAACAGCGATAATACGACCAAAGGGTATATCCACAATTAACCCTATAAAAGATTGCTATCAAAAGCGGTATCAGAAAAATACTTAATGACTAAAATTTAGCATTCACTACTAACAACAATTTAGTAGAACAAATAATACTAAATAGTATATTTTCTTTTAAATAAGAAAAACGTAGCTCAAGAAGCATAGGTTTTACATTAGCAGAGGACCCTGGAAGCTTAAGAAATAAAATTCACGAGCGCAATCAGATGAATTTCAATAACCGCCGTCAGCTGAAATACAAATTGTGGCCAGCAAGTTTTGCAGCTCCAAAACTCAACTAAACAACTTCTCAGCAATTGTGAGATAATGAATATAAAATACAGATCTTATGAAAAGATAAAAACAAGATGTTTATGTATGTTTGAGCAATATGACCCCCCAGTCTGCAGAAAAGTTTGATAAATTCCACAAATTCACCGACCGAATAATGAATGTACACCTACTAAGTTCTCTCTTGAAAGACCTTTCTAAGGGTGACATACCCTGGAGTTACACGTGATACTAACATAAAACTCAAGCGTGTCGTGTTCTCATTCTTGCTTCTCCAATTCCCCCATTCTCTCAATGATAGCCTGAAAAGTTTCAAAAAGTAGATCAAACATCATCAGTTTATTACTAAATTGGCAATCTTTTTTAGCAACCTTCTTGTAAATCACTGCTGATTACTGATTTCAGGCCCGAGGATGATTACTATTACTCCAAGAACTACATAGACTAGCATGGAAAATATGGGAATCCAATACAGTGGGAAACACAAGTATTCCAAACCCAAATACCAACGAATAAATTAACAAGAAAAATAAAAAACTAAGGTTGTGAGGTTTTCATTTTTGGGCATAACCCATAATTGTCCAAACTTGTGAAGGACCATAAATAGTCCCTAGGTAGGAGAGATCTAATGCTCTGAGCTAATGAGTCAATTTATAGCAGTAACCAAGACCGATAAATTGATTTCTACTTAAGCTTAAAATAGAGGGAAGATTACTTGCAGGTTATGAAGCACAGTCACTTACATAGTGACATGGTGCTGTATCAGACATGCCATGCATGTAGCGTCCCTGATAATTGGGTGTCCATGTCTATGCTTCTTCAGTGACCACAATAGTGGTTCAATTTCAACCTCTGTTTGCCTTATTAGCTGTAAGGGATGCATTGTCATGGACAACTTGGATATTTATAGCACATGGCAAACCATACAATCCTTTAAATCAAAGAGTGATTCTCAACAATCAATAATGACTAGCTATATTTATAATTTATCATCAACTAAAGTCTAAAATAACAGATGATTAAATCCTTTACATCAAAAGAAAATCTTTGTAACCAAATGATTTTTGAATCTAGGATTTATCTTTTATTTGTTTCGTACGGAACAAAAGGAGCAAAATCGACAGTACAGGGTACACTAAAGCTTCAACAAAATAACCATATCTAGGAGAAACTGACCATATCAAGGAGAAAGTGATTTCGATATGAGTTGAGCACTAGATGATATTGAATATTGTGAGCTAAAATGCACAAATTCATTTGTCATTAAACATGATTCAATATTGGGAAGATGGACAAAAAGTAGTTCTTTAGGCCTCATTAAGATATTTGCAACAAGAGAACTATATTTCTCAATCTCATAGACCATGTAGCCCAATATAGTACCAGAGAACCGCATAAATAAGTGAAAACCAATGAACTTTCTGTATTATAAAGTGACAAATGGAAGACACTAATATGCCTTACCCTCTTGCTAGTTTCTTGCAGCTCCCCAGCTAGAATGAATTCATCAAGTATCAAATATACCTTCACGAGATAGAATAGATGAAGTCCAATAATGTTAGTAAAAGAAATAAACAGCAGCCTAAGCAATTACAAAGAGAAGATGTCATAACCAAGATACCGTAATCAACTGCGAAAAAACATGTTGATGATGTTGTCGTTGGTGTTGTTTCATGTAATGGAAAGAGAGAAGATTCAAAATTACAAAATAACTTTTACATACAACTAAAACGACTGACTCATCCAATTGCTCAAGTGCATCCGGTCATAGAATATGGTTTTGAGATTATTTAAAGCAACGGCCTTAATATTGCCAAAAAACAAAACCTAAAGCTCAATGACCGAAAACATGCCATTCGACTACAGCCCTGTTTTGGCAGCACCATAGTATCTTGTATCTCCTATAGATTTTGATTTTAAACTATGAACGAAACAAAAGAAGAATGTAGCGTGCGGAATCAGGATGCCTCCTTGAAGTTTCTGATTGGATGATGTAATGAGTGCAAAGGGCCTTACATAAAAGATGATATTTCAGTCAATCTGATGGTTGATTTCCAAATTTCAAGTTAAAACAAAGTTATGCATCCTAATCTTGAATGCTATTAATTGAAAATATCCAATAATTTCTAATAACAGACACAAGTTATCATACTCCGACAAAGATACAAGATATTAAACATAGCAATTCCCGAAAGTCCAGACACGAGACACAATCATAAATGAACATTTTCTTTCAAATATATGAGTATCGGACTCATCTATGTTTATATATTGGTTCTTACTCATGTAGAAAGAACATAAGTTTAGTATAATGATCTGTAAAATAACAAACTTGTCTGGAGGAGGATAACATGGTTTATCCTATATGGATGTCTCAAAGCATGTTTTGCAATCAGAAATATATGGAATGTAATATGAGGAGAGAAAGTAAGTTATCCTTTCTCTTTATTAGATAATCTTGTTTGGACGCTAGAAAGCGAAAAGGTGGAATGTTAAGGTGGCAACAGAGGTGACATCCACTTCTTTAATATATTGCTTGGTTGTCATGGAAAGTGACTAGCGGCAATTGGACATTTCAAAGCGTAATACAGGAGAGAGCAAAACATGTCCTCTCCTACTGGTTCACTTTCCATCCACCTCCATTATAATTTTGGCGAAAGTGAAAAGAGCTAACTTACTACAGTACAACTCCCAATATCCAATCACTTTCCAACCTGCCAAACAGGAAAAATAGAAACTGGATCCACTTTGCAATTTTTGGTCCACTTTCCCTTTAATTTCCACTAGCCAAACATGCCCTATAGTGAATAACACTTTACATATTTGTAAGTGATGGACGGCAATGGAAACACATGCCTTGTCCATATGTATCTGATGTACAAGTTCTTTTCAAAGAAGTGTCCCTACATACATCAAATATATCTCATATGTGAAAACTAATATCTAGATTTAACTTCTGTAGAACTGATCAGAAGAGAATCAAAATTGATGGCTGAAATGAAGAACTGCTTGGGTAGCACAATATAATCCCCATCAAGTGGAAGGAGAATTTTTTAACAAAATGGCTATAAAGCAACAATGCTTGACGGTTCCAAATGTTTTAAGAGACGTGAAGTAATGGCCAACAAGTAAACTATTGGCACTGATACACACATAGTTGCATGCTATATTGCACGGGTATGGCCTGTATGGGTACGGATGCGGACACGGGCATGAGTGTGGATACGGGACAGTACATTTGTAAAAGGTAGGATATGGGGGCACATATTGAAACTAATAATTTATAGGAGATCAATCTTATTTTTTCATTTACATGTCATGAGAACGAAATCCCTATAACATTTCTATATTTCTTTTATTAAGTAGATTATAAATTAAAAAACTACTTGTTATCGAACTAGATACCCAAATAACCCTTTTAAATCATACCTATGAACTAGGTAATGGCTGAAACAAACCCGACCCGAGTCCAACAAGTTCCATAACTCAGAGGTGAAGTGTAAGATATGTGTCCAAAAAGTGTATCACATGTGTTTTGAACTAAAACATGCATTATATAATTGATTATTGAGTACACGTCTCAATAAATGTATGTACATAGTCAAGAAGTGTCCAAGAAGTGTCAGACATGGTCACGGATATGAGAAGTGTCAGGTACAAGAGCCCAAATGAAGTGCCCAGATAACTTAGGTTGCATGGTACTCGGTCCATTCCGATTCATGGGAAGGGAACATTACTTACCGAGAAATGACAGAGATTGGGAATTGCATCATATGACTCGGGTCAATCAAACAAAATATAATTTCCTGTAGCTAGGTCAGTATGCATTTCTTGTAGATAGGCCAGTCCCAGTATGCAATAGAACTTACTTAAAACTAAAAGCTCTTAAAATCCATCAAACTACAAAACATAGTCAATTTATACAATTTAAACCACAGTGATCAATGCAGAAAATACAGGCCCTTGAACACAATAATTAGCTAACAAATTTGACCATGTTTCAAGTCATTTTTAATTCTAGAAATATGGACTTGACAGACTTTAAGCGGTGACTTGTTTAGGATGAATTGAAGAGAAATCCCTATTACCAAATTAAATGTGAAAAAAATACAGAGGAACATATCCTCTCCTAAGAGCCTTAGACCTGCATCCATATTTTAAAGTACGAGAGTTCCATCAAAGAATATCCTTCTTTCATACAAGATTAAGCATGAGATCTAGGTACCATATAATCAATAAAACATGGCTAAATCATTAAATAACTAGTCATTGCATCCATCAAGGAAACTGATTTAAACAGTAAAAGAATATACAAAAGCACATAAATTTTGATAGCCTATCAGCATAAAATATTCACAAAATGAGCTTTCAGCTGTAGGAAACATCTACAGTGTACCATGTGAGTAACTGAGAAGATGACCAAAAACTTAAATGTTCATACTGGGTGAGAACGAAAAGGATAATAAAAGTATAATATTTTCATGCTCCACATCAAGTCACGTTTCCAAAGGACAGGCTTCGACAACTGGTGGTCAATGATTAGTTAGACTAATTTTCTCAATAGATAACTTAATAGTTAATACACCAAATTAAGAGTTTAATAAAATAATTAACAAGCTTCATGAGTTCAGCATACCTTGTGGAAATTAAATACCAGATCTAGCTCACAAACATTGCTGAAGAAATGATCTAATATCTCTACAAACAAATGGATGCACTCCAAGTATGCAAGCTCATTATCAGTGATATCAACACACATAGAAAAGAAGAGTCCAGCATATCTTCTGTAGATAACCTTGTGTGTCCGGAACTGTAATAAGAATTATAATGGCATTCAGCAATAATAGATATGCCAAGTCATAATTATAAAAGTAAATCAAGTCACAACCAAAACATATCTAATTATTTAATATAAACAACATTTTACGATATACAATAACCTATTTATACTTATATTATCCTATAACACTATTTATCAGCAGCATGAATGTTTGAACAATGAGTTTATTATCCTCAAATACTTACTATTTCTGTAAAAGGCATGATAAAATGCATATTAGATTGTACGAATCTATTGCTATTATTAGTTTCAAATATTAGTTACCTTCTTGTTGGAAATCAACCTTGGGAGAAAATTTAGGGTTTCTGATTGTAACGAGAGATATCCTAGTTACAAGTTAGGGAATCAACACATGAGAAGGAACTTCCTCTGCCATTTAGGGAACATTATCCGACTTGTTTATTCAAACAGTCTTACATAACTTAATAGTAGGTTTTCATGCTCCAAAATTGTTTAGTAGTTTTGGCATACGCTCCCTCTGATTCCTCTAAAATTTAAAAGTATTAAGCCCTTTCTGGCAAAACCCCTCCCCCATCCTTCCCACCTACTAGTCAATATTCTGAATGTAATGGCACCTCAGCAAGTTGTTTATTACCGAAGAATACAACCTTTTCAATGAAGCATCTAAGTTTCATTGCCAGCAACCATTTGCTGCATTATCAATGCTATAACACCAAATGGCCTCCCCAAAATTGTCATTTTATATCAAAGAACATGCACATGTTTTGTCAAGTATTCCTCAGGTGGATTGTTATCAGGTGTCTTGACAATCCAGCATTTCAATGTATAGGATGGTTATAGTGCTACTTTGATTTTTTTCCCTCCTTTTGTTCAATCTCGCACCACGCTACAAACGATATGCACTTATTAGTAGTTCACTACTGTAATAGCATGAAACAAAAATGCAAGTTCATGTCATGATCATCATAGTCTTACTGACCAGTTTGAACTGACATGTGGCCTATGTTGGATGGGTACGGGTACAGGTACGGGGCGCGGCAAATTTGTAAAAGTACGGTACGGGGACCCGGCTAAATAAATATATCTATACACATACTATATATTGGAATTAATAATTATATGAGAACGAGGATGAGAATTAAATTTTCTAAAATATTTTTATGTTTGTTTTATTATGTGGATTATAAATTGGAAAAGTACTTGTTTTTGGACTAGAGATCCAAAAAACCCTTCAAAATCATAGTCTGGAACCTGACCTATGCCCAACAAGTTTGAAGAAGTGGATGTGAAGTGTAGGATATATGTCCAAAAACTATATGAAAAGTGTTTTAAAGTAAAACATGTATTGTATAATTGAGTACATACCCGAATAAATGTATGCATGTATGCAAGGAGTGTCCAAGTAGTTTGGGTACTGGTATGGGTCGGGTAGGGCTTCAAATTAGAAGTACCCAGGTAACATAGCATGTGGCTAGAACTATACGAAGGAATGCATAGTTAGAAATCACTGTATTTTCAAGTCACCCAATCTATTGGAGTTTCTTGAAAGAAAAAAAAAATTCCCCATTATTTTTAGTTTTTTAAGCCACCAAACAGTTTTCAAGTCTAATCAAGTATGAAAAGCATCATTAAACCTATATAATCAAAAAATTCATCCTTTAAGCCATTCCTTGAGTCAATTACAAGTTACTTCAACTTAATAGGCTAAGAGCTATACAATCCGCTCGTATTTAGAAATTTGCTTCACATACTAAAAGAAGAAAAAATTCAATTTTGTTCTGTTACAAACTTGAGTTTGTCAACATAATCAACATACCTCAACAAAATTGGTAAATTTGGGATCCCTGTTGACCACCAACCGATGAACCTACCAAAATCAAGCCAAAATAAATCGGTTTTAAAGCAAATTAGAGAATTTTTTTTTTAATTCCTTCAAAAGGGAAAGGGGATGAGATTTGACCTCGTATTCGACCTTGTGCTTCTCAGATTCCTCGAGCGGGATGTAGTATTTGGCCAGCCGAGTCTTTCCTTGTCTATTTTGGAGCAGAATGAATCGGATCTGCAATCAAATTTTTTATCTTTTAAAGTCAGCGAAAAAAAAAGGAATAAAAAGGAAAAAAAAAAAGATAACTTTTTTATCTCAAAATGGAAATTGGAACGAAAAGCACCATTCTTGAGGTTGCGACGGAGGAAGAGATCTAGCGGCGGTCAGCAATCAATCAAATTACTGGATCGTAGAAAGAAAATGAGATAGCGAAACTTGGGATTCGGGGTATTTTGCATTGAAAATCAAACTCTGAGGAATGGGGAAATTTTTGCACGGATTTGGGACAACTGACCTTGTGAAAGGACGAAATTGCCCATGCAGGCTTTTGTATTCCCACAACCAGCAATGTTCGAATCGAGTTTGGATGCTCAAAAACTCGAAGACTTGCTCACCAATACTAAACTTTGATATCCCCCAATAAAAGAAAGAAAATTCAGCCAAAAAAAAAATTCCTAAAATTTTCAGTATATATTTTTGGAATCATTTTCCATTGACAAAACTGAAATAAAGTTAGAAGCCTAGAAGGATTGGAAACTTGAGTCGAATGTGAGATGAATGGTTATCTTGAGATTGGCACTCTGTTGTTAAGCTAATAAACTTCTTTCACATATTTGCATCATTGCATCCTCATCAAATTATGCGCACATTTTACTGGAAGATGAGGGGGTTTCCCCCTTAGAAACCACTTTTAAAATCTATAAACCTCCTAGTCAATTTTTAATTGGAAACCCAAAAATATCCTTAATAACTCACATTCAAAGCACGTGATTTGTATGCTAACATCACCTAAATATTAACTAAGCGAGTCATGTGTCTTAAATGTGAGTTTTTCAGAATACTTTCGGTTTTTCAATAAAAATTTTTAATGAGAGTGAATAGTTTATGTATTAATTAAAATTCAAATGCGGTTTCTATAGCACGAAACTATTTTATTAGTGATTTCTAGAGGGGGGAAAGCCCCAGAAAAGAGATACCAAAAACGTATATCATGCAAAAGTATGCAACTACGTATCATGCAAAAGTACAAGTTGCACTCGAGGACATTTCATAATTGCATTGTAAAATAGGCTTTAACCTAATTTTTTTTAAAGTTTTCACCCGAACAGCCCAATGTTTGCCTAAATAACCAATAAGTAGTAGCCTATTTTGAGCCCATTTGCATTAAATAGCTCATTCCATTTTAGTTTAGCCCATAATTATATAACCAATAATGATATTTTTATTTTTAAGTAAATAGGTGCTTGTCGTCCAAAAAAAATCCTGGACCAACCACTGAGTACAAGTAACCAATAAGGATTAACTCTGTTTAACCTTTCACATAATCCATTGCCAAACAACAACCAAACGACGAATAAGAAATTCCCAGCCCTTTTATGCTTCTGCATACATTGGCCAATAAACTATCTCACGTGCACCTTGTCCATTACTTGTAACTCAAGGGAATGATAAGGAATAAAGTTGCTAAAACGCTTAAAACCGGGCACATAGTGCCATATAACAGTTCATAGGAAACATCTTAACAGCGCATCTCTACTTGCTCGTGTGCGAGCACAGACACCAGCTTCTCAGCAACAACCTACAGCAAATCTTCAATACATGACAAAACAATATCAAAAGTTTTATTCATTATGAAGAAATACCCCCTTTCCTTTTTTTCCCCCGAGCAGTGATAAGTGTACAACTCCCTCTATACTAATTTAGCACGTCATGACGACTCACCACTACAATTTTCAAGTGATGAGTCATCATGACCCCACTCTTCGTGAGTAGTATATAGGAGAATAGTACACTTTTATTTTTCTTTTTCCCCCTGAAATACTAAACAACCAGAAAAAAAAAACCTATTGTACTTGAATCTGGAAACGTTATACTTAAGATAATAATTTACTGACACTAGATGGACAGAGAAGCAAATAGCAACAGGAGAGAGAGATGTTTGAGTATTACTTAATCTGACATTAACATTGAAGTCTAAATTGGAATAAAATCTAATACAACAGAAGCCTCTCTTCTGAAGCAACGTTAACAGGTCTACAATTTTTTTTTAATCTGAAGATGAAAAGGCCTCTGATAAATAAATGGCCAGTGTTTTTAGTGATTGTTAAACATACTAACCCAAAAGGATTATCCTAAGACTGAAACTGCAATATGTTCAAATAAAATTAGAAGCAAACGATGACCATACCTGCGCTGCGCAGAACCAAGGTACTCATGTTACAAAAATTTGGTGCTCATGTTACAAAATTTCCATGCTTCTTCATGTGGACTGAAGATCATGACAAAGGGGTACATAGTCCTTGCAATTTTGTACTTTGCTTGTTGTTGCTTCTCGTGAGAAGGCGATTTCTTACTAGTTAGTTGTAGAGGATAAATCATACAGTAAAACACATAGTCATCTACATTTTCTTAGGCAATACCAAAATCATGCATCTTTCTGCTAATGATACTGTTAGTATAACGAGTTCTGAAATTTCATGGCCAATTAACACTTAAAACACAATATACATTGCTTTTTTTTTGGCCCACTTAAAATACTCTAATACTCGAATCCAAGGCCATAAGAACCATATTGAAATCTTTCAACTCTCTAGATCACCTGCGGTAGGTTGTGGCCAATTAGCATTTAAAACATGAAATATACCCTTGGGTTTTTTTTTTCCCTTCTCCGCACTTAAATACCCTACTGTCTTACAAAGTGGCACGCTATCCTTGCCACATGTGAGAATTTTCTCCAAAAATGTTCCCACGTAAACTAGTTTGAGAACATTTTTAGCTTTACTTTCTGCTGAAACGACAGTCAAACTCAGCCCAACTTTATTTTAATCCAACTCATGCGTGAATAATGATTAACTAATTACTACAGTAGATTAGACAAACAAGAGGCAAATGGCAACAGGAGAAATGTTTGATTATATAAACTTAATTTGACGTTAGCATGCAAGTCAAAATTAGACTAAAATCCAATATAGTAGAATGCTATTTTTTCTGAAGGATTTTTTCATAGAAACCACCTTTTAAAAGGGTTGTTCTCTAGGAACCTCTTTTCATTTTCAATTTATATATAAACCACATTCAAAACTTTCTATGGCAATCAACCACCTGAGCCTACTTTTAGGTCAAGTTTTTCAGTTTTGCTATAATAATGTAGTTATCAAATACTAAGTATATTAAAGAGATGTTCCTTAATTGAGGTTAGGTAGGGTCAATTATAGGAAAAAATTAACTAAAAAGTGAGCCCCGGTGGTTGGTTTCGACCCAAAAAAAACTTTAAAGGTGGTTTATGTATAAATTGAAAATGAAAGGTGATTTCTATAGAATAACATTATTTTAAAGGTGCTCTATAAAAAATAATAATAAACCCTTTTCTAAAGCAACATTTAGCAAGCCTACGCTTCTTATTCAGATAAACGGAACATACCCCTAATAAACAAATGACCAGCGAATAGCGATCCTCCTAAGCCTGAAATATCTTCTCATAGCAACAAGTAATTGCAATGAAGAGGATGAACCAGAGACGACGAGTTCTGATGCAAATAATCAATAATGTACATCGTATCAGAACACCTTCCTCCACAATTGTCACTAAAACTTTAAACAAAATTTTAATTACTGCAAGTTAAAAATTTAAAATCGAGAAGTCACGCTGACATGAAACTGCATCAAAACTCAAAATAAATAGTAACCCGAAACATAAATTATTTCAATTCAATTCATAATTCACGACTGAAATATTAACCATTTGCTGCATTATCCATCTCCAAGCAATTCAATGAAGTCGCAAAAATCAGAAGAAGAAAAAAAACCAAGCAATCTAAATGGATAGTTATGTTTAAGATGCAAGAATGAATGTATTGCTTCAAATTCATGATACCCGCGAATTGATCCAGCGCCATTTCCTCCGCTACCCCCATCTCCGAGCATTTCAACGGTATAGCAAAAAATTCAAACAATGCAGATAGATATAACCAAATCGAATTTATCATAAACCTGTGAGCACATGCTCATCGCTTCCAACAGCGACATGATAACAAATCGGACCAACACATCCAACAACCAGCGTGAAGCAACACAAACACACGAATGAAATTCAATCAAAGAAATAGTAATAATCTAAGCCTGTTCTTGATCGGTAACCTCGGCGCCCTTCTCCTTGTCCTTCTTCTCGTTCTCCATCTCCTCCAACTCCTTCAGCCACAAATCCGCAAACTCGCAATCCTTGTACCTGTCGAACCAGGGCCCGCCCATGGTGTAGTGGATGGCCTTGGGGTAACCGTCCTCGACCCTGTTGTGGCCGACGAGGAAGTTCCAGACGAAGGGGACCTCGCCAATGTCGCTGTCGTCGAGCCACATGAACCTGTGGAGGAAGGCGCCGCTCTCCCTGCTGACGAGGTCGGGGGTGAGGACCCGGTTCTTGGGGTGGGCGCAGTTGTAGAGGACCATGGAGGACCAGTTCTTGCGGGGGTAGACGGTCTGGACGGCGCCGTCCATCTTGGTGGTCTCCTTGGGCTCGTACACGTGGTGGACGCACATGAGGGCGAAGCGGTCGTCGAGGAGGGAGAGGAGGGAGGCGACGTCGGCGGTGTAGAGGAAGTCGCAGTCGACGAAGAGGGACCAGCCGGAGAAGGAGGAGAGGAAGGGGGTGAGGAAGCGGGTGAAGGAGAACTCCGTGCTCTCGGTGGGGCCGCGGGCGCGCCAGTAGAGGCCGGAGGAGCGGAGCTCGGGCTGCTTGATGGGGCGGATGTCGAGGGGGATGGAGGAGTGCTTGAGGAGGGAGTGGACGCAGACCTCGTAGGCCGCCGCCTCGCGGGGGTCGTACCCGATGAAGATCTTGAATGGCGGCGGCGATGCGGGGGGGGCGGATCCCATTTTCGAGGACGCGGGGCGGGGGAGGGTCGTTCAGATCTGGGGATTCGATGCGATGGCGATGACGGTGATGAGGGGGGAAGGAGGTCCCGGGAGGGGATTATAAAGAGGGGGAGAGGAGAACGCGGGGTCGTGTGGGGCCCAGGATATTTTGGGCTGGCTAGATCTTCGCCGTTGGTTTTTGACAGGAGGTGGGGCGGAGGAGGGAGGAGGAACCGGGATTGACTGGCTACCGACGGTTTTTGAACCGGGGTGGATCCAGGAGGAGTGAGACAGACCATGGGCCACAGCTGGGCTGTATTGGTGTACGGTATAAATTTGGGTTTTTTTTATATATATATGAAAAACCGCCACCACAACAAACTATAGTGGTCCGCAAAATTTTTATTTTTCATAGGACCATCGTGAAAATATGAGTCTTTTTATCAAGTCTCGCTAATTTATAATTTACATTAAATAAAAATATAAAATAAAATAAATGGTCATTATGACTAATTTTTAGGGAGGAGGAGTATGAGTATTTTGGAGAGAATTAAGACTCTTTTGAGGGAGTTAATAAAGTTTTAGAGAAAAATAATGTATTTTTGTTAGCACGAGAAAATATAATAACAGATTGGTTGGTCCCACCATGACGCCCATTGGCCTCCACAAGAGCGATCTTATTAATATTGAGCTTAAAAGGGGGCTTTTGTGAAATTTCCATGTTTAACCCCACAACGTTAAGCTTATCGGCCTCACTCTGACACTCATGTCAGCTTTCAAGATAAAATGGAGCATTTTAGTAGGGAATTTTGAATTCGGCATTTTAGATGCCATGCCACTCTCTTTTCACTCCTTCAGCGTTGCATCCAGAACGTGTAAAATGAAGAAAGCTCAGCCACGACCCCACAGTGTGACATATTTTATCTTACTTTTCGAAGGAAAAAAAACACATCCAAACAAGCCCCTAACTGATTTGGGTGCCTAAGATAAACCGTTGTAAATTCCACGGGACAGTTGTGTGAATATGCGATTTCGTCGTGTTAAACATGTTTGGCGAAAAAAGGACATTTGAGGAAGCAAACAACGTGACAGCGAGAGTGAATAGACAGCAAGGGGGCAGAGACGAGGATCGGGCGTTAAATCGGCCTGATGGCTCAATAATTGGACCTAAATTATGGGCCTTTTTTATATCTTCGGGATGGCAAAATTATGTGGGAAAAAAAAATGCATTTCCTCTTACACGAACTATCAAACAACGTCAAGATAAAACTCATTTCATTTCGGTTAAACGGACGAAACACTTGATGAGAGGATTAGACACGAGTTAGAGCATGAAAATTAAGAAGAATAAATTGAGTTTCAAATTAGTTTCGACTTTGAGAGATACTATCGTGTGTCATTTAGTTGAAAGTTACGTGAAACAATCTGCATATCTAAAATGGCCACAGGAGATTTAGAGATGGGCCATGGTCATGCATGCTCGCATAGTGATGCTTAGGCCTATGACTCATTTAAACGTGGAGATTTTTGCTTGGTCGTCTTTGGCTCTGATTCTACTGTCACAAGCACAAGATTGGGTACATAATGCAACTTATATAATATAATTTAGTTGCTCACAGAAAAAATAAATCAAGGGGCCTTGGTTGTTGTTGTTCTCACTTCGGATTGGTTCTTTACAGTCGCCTAGTTTTAACCTATGTTGGGTTCCAAAAGAAAAGCACATTTCAGTTTCTCCAACTCAATTGAACAGTTTGCAACGACAGATCGGTGAGAAATTGTGTTGACCTTTTGTAAGTATTATATATTTAAGAGAATGAAAATTAAGTAAGTATTTGATTGGTCAAAAAAAAAAAAAAAAACCATGCTCAGGAACAGCATGCAACATAACTTATTTGTTTGTAGATCCACAACCTAGACCAAACCGAGAAAACAAAAGTGCGGGCTGCATAAAAAATCACAAGGCAAATGCTCCGCAGCTTTATTTCCCGTACAACGTCTAAATTTCTCAACTCAATTTATAAATTATTTTTCACCGTGAATATACCTCAATGAAAACATTATTCTCAACACTTCGAGTTACAAATTAGATAATAGTTTACCAACGCTGCATTACAAAACGTGCGACCCTCTTAAGTCGCCAGCAGGGAAAGGATTAAAAAAACCAATTATACAAAATATACGGCTCTCAAAAATTGTCACAAACTAATTCTCCACAAATAATCTCGTGCCTATCTGAAGCCTCCTTTTGATAGTAAACGAGGATAGAGAAATTGCTGGATGAACTACTTTCAGAGATCACCATTCCGCTCTAGAGCTCAGATACATACTTTGAATTAGAAGCGGCTAAAAGAGCTGCTCCAATGCCAGAACCATCTTTTGTGTGTTCAATTATCACGTTTCTCGAAATCTCGAACCCAAGTAACTCTGTAACAGCTTCCTTGAGATAGTTTTGATACTGAGGATAATGCTCATAAAGTCCACCATCCATGGCAACCACCGTTCTCTTTCCAAAGATGAGGCCTTTGGAATCTCGCTCCATTTTTTGCAGAATTCCCACAATCCCTGCCCCTGCCAATCTTCCACCTCGCTTCACAATAGTGTCACAGACCTCCACCACGATTTTTCTGGCTCCTAAGGTAGAGTATGTTGCCTATAGAAAGCGCATGGGAAAGGAGTCGAGTATTGAGAATATTAAAAGAATTCAAAATGAGAACTTTCTCCAATGTAATAAAATGGTCTTCAAACTTACACCAATGCTGTCGCTCAATATTGTCTCGACTTCTTTCAGATCCTTGGAATCATCCTGCTGCATGGCGCAAAGATCAGGAGTCCTGTACAACATAAGATATGATTTGATATTTCGACTTTTGAGGGATTTAACCTGTGACTAAGCCAAAATTTCTGAGGCTTTAACAATTGGGGGTGGGAGGGGAGCACACGCGTGCACCCGCGCCCGCGAGCACGCACGCAAACACGCCGGTACACACAAAACGTACATGAGGTAGTATTTCATACCCAAATGTGTGTGTTTGTGTGTGCAACTGTGAGTGTATAACACGCACGCGCACACAGTCACATACATGTGTCTGTGTGTGCTTGTGTGCTCATACTTGTGCACGTGTGGAGAGAGGGGCTTGACTACTTTCAAAAGGATTACAATGCTGTTCTTTTTCATTGAAATTCAAGTTAAAAAAAATAAAAATAAAAAGTTTCTTAGGTTCACATACTTCATGTGGAGTGCCTAAGTTGAAAAATCAAAGTGACATGAATTTTCTCCCCAAGGGATCCAGTACAAAAATGGCTGAAAATATCACGCCGTACAGATCTATACTTCAGTAATACAAAGTCTATTCACATGATGACATAATAAATGTTACACATTAAGCTTATAAACAACTTGCTACTTTAATCATTCATTTTGTTCCATTTGACGCATAGTTAGAATTCAACCCACCACTTTATTTTTGGTTTATAGGGTTCCCAAAATGATTTTAATTAACTTGAACACATAAAATCATTATTATTACTTTTTTTATTATTAGGCTAACAAATTGTGATACATAGTGACCGTAGGATAAAATCTGTTACAGTTTCTCTTTTTTTTAAATAATTTTTTTTCCAGCTACGCCCATGCATGCATCCTGTCTTTAAAAGTAATAATCTGATTAATCTGATATGAAGCTAAAAACAACTGACCCAAACCAATCTTCATATGAGTTATGAGGACTGTGTTGGAAGCTGGCTAAAAAACATTCAACCTTCATTTTCAAACAAAATTCTAGTGAAAAAGTTCATTTTATTACATAATGTAATTCTAAATATATTCCGTAGGTGTACATGTACTTCATTGTTCAGGGTGCTTTAGCACTATCCATATCTTAAAAGGTATCCATATTAGTCAAACTATGAACCCATATATTAATCCTGATTGGATTCTACATATTCATCTACATCCATAATAGAAGGCCTTTCTTTTAATCTTGGACGTCCAATTCAGAGTTAGTGCTCCTGACACAGAAATTCACTCATCATAAATAACAAATTTTCTGAATCAAATATAGCAATGACATACACACATCCTACATTCACATCCATGACTACCCAAGACTTATCAAGGTCGTGTAAATTAATGGCAAGGTGTGAATCAATGTTAAGTCCCAAGAAAGTTATTCACATACTAGTTGAGAAAGTTCTACCACCATATTTGCCTTTGGGTAGAGGGTTTTTAGAGGGGACCGACAAAAATTAGATTTGCCTTTGGTAGGGGTTTTTAGAGGGGAAGGTAGAGTGACGGGAGGGGAGGGGAGGGGAGGTAAGGGACACCACAAAATGAACTAAAACGTTAGAGAGAGAAGAATCCCTCCAAATTGGAAGGACATAAGAGGAGAGAGAAAATGACTACAAAAGCATGCATATCATTCCCCAGCCCGTCCCACCCCCTCCCCCCTCCAACCAAACATAGAGGCTTAAAGGGACATCCATCCCACCACCTCATTGCACCTCCCCTCACCTCACCTTCCCTCGTCAAACCCCCTACCAAACCAAGCCTCGGAGATCTTCCTTGTTCAATAAGTATAGACAAGAAGATTTACCTGAGCACAAAAGGAGTGGATAGCTTGTCGGGCACAGGATCTCCAAACAAAGCTGATACTTTTGCCATCTTAAGCAGCACTCTTCTTACAATTTCACCTAGGTACATTCCAGAGATTGTTTTCTCAAATATCTGAATTGCAGGAAAATTGAATGGACACCGAACCATTCGGCTTGAATCAGAGCCAGAATAAGACAAATGAGAATAATTTAAAAAAAAAGAGCCAGTATCAGAAGTGAACAGGACAGCAAAAAGTCCATATGTTGATTCTGCAAACATGAAAGAAGCAGCTATTGGCACAAATAGGAATTACCTGCTCTCCAGGATTAATGCTTTCAGAATCCATATCTCTATCAAAACCAGACAAAGGAAGACCAGTTGAGAATGCCCCCCATTCAGTGCTGATAATCTGGGATATGAACAAGAATTAAGTCAAACTCACAATAGGTGATTGTAGTTCTAGATCTCTATCTGAAGACGAAGACACATTTCTTTGCAGTCAGTTATTAGCTTTTATGATGAGACTTTTATCCTGCATAGAGCAACAAAACTTTAAAATTGACCAAAAGCTTGAGAGAAAAAATATTGGCTAACTTTTCAACATTTTAAAAATGTCATATTGATCTCTCAGAATCTTCATCACCAATGCCACCACCACTGACAACAGAACCGTCTTTCAGACTTTTTACCCAAACAAGCTTAGTCATGGAACATTACTCAACATTGAGAAAGATAAGGAAAATTGATGAATTTTTCCGGCTAACAAACTGAGATTAAGTTTATTCTTTAGATGGTGCCAAATTTCTGGTGAAGAAACTGTAAATAGAGGGCTTTTACACAAAACCTACTAGGCTAGTTGAAATTCAAGAAAATTAACCTTGCTGGTTGTGCTTGTTAAACTTTGGCAACAAAGAAACAAGTTTTACACTAGTCTCGAAGAAGAGTGAGGGTGATAAAGTTGATAAAGAAAATTGTTCAGACCTCTTAGGCATAGTGCAAGCCCATGAACCAAGCTACACACACTTTGTAGATCTCAAACAACATCCACTTTCTACAATTTATTCCTGAAAATTTTAACACAAAACTTTTTTACAAACCATTTTTCCTGACCCATCGGCAAGTTTCCCCATTTTAGCAATGGCATCCATCCTCTCAATGTAGCATGCATTGGTACCAGTACCCAGAATTACAGCAACCATCACATCTTCATCCCAGTAGTGAGCTCCAGCTAGTGTTCCGACTGCATCATTCACCTAACCAGAAGAAGAAGAAAGTAAAATTTCAGTTGAGCCTATAAAACATGAATCAATGAACGTCTCTAAGATAGGCCTTATAAGACATCAAATTCTTATGAAACCCAAGCATGCTGTTGGTAAACATACCAAGGCTGACACCCGCATATCTAAACCCTGTCTTTTCATTGCTTCTTTTAAGCATTCAACAACATCCTTTCCTGCCTGTTCAACAACAGTTACCAGTCAGCTTTAATAATTGAATGCAATGGGAGTAAACTCTAAATAGGAAAAATCAGGCATGGACTATCCACTTTCAAGCTTTAGTTATAAATGACACGATGAATAACAGAGTTCGTTTTAGCGAGACTGGCTAGAAAACCCTTCTCAAATAGTTAATAACATCAATCTTCAATCTGGCACCAGTTAATGAGGTAGTAGGAGTGCAAAATGTCCAATAGAAGCTATAGAAAAGTTATATAAATGATCTCAAGCTGTGGAGAACTCAACATTCAATTTTAAATTATAATTTAGGGCTGAAGTTGAGGATATCTAAATTCCAAAAATAGACAGTCTATGAATCTGTGTGCAAAATTTGTATCTCCAGTTTTGTACAGTATAAGGCTGCAGAAGATATATATATATAGAAATATGCTTCAAAATTCAATTGCACTAAGACACTTTCTCTAACGGTATTAATAGTGCTTTCTGAACCATTCAACACATCAGGCATGGTTCCACAATGATCAATTTATCATTCTTGCTCCAAAGTTTTAACAACAAGAAAACAAGATAATGATCTATTTATTATTCTTGGTCCAATGTTTTAACAATAAGAAAATTTTATATTGTTTTCTTATCTTTTTAACCGGAAGATTATAGCTTTGAGGGGCCTTAAGCAGGAAAGTCTCCATCTCTTTTCAATTCTAGGAATCCACTTATGCTTTAGCAGGCCAGAAGGAGAGTTGTTTTACCTTCTATACCATAATAATCATCTCTATTATGATTTTTTAAGATCCACAGTTGACAGAAAGGTATATGAGTTGGAGCCATCTTCTTTAGACAGAGGTAAAATATGGAAGTATATTATAACATTATTTTGTCTTTATAAGCAGGACATTTGAGTGATACTTACATGCACATCTCTAATACATTTCAATGGAGAATTTTGATATCAGGTTTTGTTGCTGAGATTCAATATCAGAGCATTATGCATAGAGAAGCAGAAAAGGAAGCTAAATGACGTGTAGATTAGAAATAAACAGAGTTCTAACCAATGAATTCTCATCCTATGATGGGATGACAATAATACTCAGAAAAACTGTAATGCCAAAGTATACACGAATTCAGAGGAAAAAGAAATTCTAACAAACAGCATATTCTTAGCCTGATTAGGTAATAAGGGTGCAAGAAACACGTTCTTATTGTCCCCAGTTGTAGTTTAGAGCAGAATAAAGGGAAAATCACTTCCTCAAAAAATTATAAATAAATAAATAAATAAAGGGAAACTCACCGTCCCAGAGACAGCAAAACCCTTAGTCCACTTGATCAAAATGCCTGAATCAATTGAAGTCTGTCTCACAGGAAAAGAAAATGTAAAACCAATCTCTCCTTTCCTCCCTCGAGGCAAGCGAAACCTCCCACTCTCCTTCGCTGCAAACCTTGCTAACTCGGAAGCAATAAAATCAAACAACTCCTGCGTTCAGATATGCACAATTACAAACAAATGATAGCACAAGATCTTGCATACATTGGCGGGAAAATTCAGTGTGACGATGAAATACAAAGCCAACCTCAGTAGTACTATGCATAAGCTCCTGAGGAATTGCAACTTGCTCGAATTCAGTATCGACCACTCGGCTCTCCTTGCCTCCCAATTGCACCCTCAGCACCCGGAAATTTGTTCCACCAAGATCCAATGCATAAAACAGACCCTTCTCATCCCTACAAAAAATAACTTCATCACTCAAAGAAACTACACGATCGAATATGCACGAAATCCTAAAAGTTCTCAGTCCGATTTGCCACTAGTTTCTGCACTAGATAATGAAGTCCTTTCCTTGTTGACGTTGCACTAGAGATTTTTACAATTCGTTCTCATTACTCAAGCAACCATATTTGACAAAACCTCCATTAAACCAAATTCTTCAAATATTTTATATGTCTCACTTAAAAGATTTCATCTTTTCTACTTAACCTGCCACATAATTCCCAAGTCCTTTTTTTTAATAATTTTATGTACAACTTATACTCTATTTCAGTCACCAAATCTATTAAAGTTTGACAATTTAAGCAAAATCTGAGGAGACGAAGAAACAAATTCTCACCCAGTGGGAAGAGAATCGACGTAACTGAGGATCATCTTGAGGTCACTCCCGCCATCAGCGACGAGCCCCGCCCTCATATCCGCCTCCATCGCGTCCGCCACGTGGCGCAGCACCGGCAGCGGAGTGTCGCACTTCATCTTGAGCTCCGTCAAGATCGGCGACGCCGCCACGTGTCCCGCGACGGAGCACCGCACGATCGGTGCCGGCCTCCTCCTCTCCGTCGGATATCTGACGGCGGCGTAAGATCCGACGGCTGAGCTCGCAGCATACATATCGATATCGATCTCTCGAAAGTAAGTGGCAGCAGTAGTAATTGTTGTAGGAGAATATAGAAATGGCCATTTTCTTTTTTTGCCGAGGTTTGGGTTTCTCGTGTTTCTATTTTTTTTATTATTATTAAATTTAATAATTTTTTGGTACAGTTGGGGCGAGAATATTCGGTTGACTGCGCTTCCTTTTGCGTTTTTGGGTTGAGATCATCGATCGATTGAAGTTTTCTTTTTCTTTTTTTTCTTTTTTTTCTTTTGTATTTAAATTAATTTTTGGGTGTGTATAGTACATTGGAGGACATTTTGGGGGCGGATGTATCGAAGTTGATCCTCGATTTTGTAGTTTTGTTGTTGAATTTTATGCCGTTGTTTGGAAATGGTCCGTGTTTTCCTTTGTAGGATTCGTTGGCACAAGAATGTGCGAGGTTTACGTGGATCATCAGGCCCACCTCTGCCACAAGGTTGAGTCATCAATGTTTTAGATTGGACTAAAGTTCAGTGGAAATTTAGGCATATCGGCTAAATATGATTCTAATTCTTAATGTTTGTAAGTAGCTCATTTTAGTATTACATCCGATATCAGCCTAGTTTATTTTTACAAACTTGGACTCTCACTAACTTTTTTTTGTTGAAGTGGCAAGGGTCACGTCATCGCCACGTCAGTAATATTTAATGGATGTTTGTGAAAAGGTCTTGGATTGATGACGACTGTAAAATTAGAGACTCCCACTAATGGCCGTAAATATTAAAAATTTAAATGATATTTGGTCAATATATTAGAAAGCTCTACCGAAGTTTTGACTTTTAGATTAGATCCTTCTCATTTGGCTAATAATAATTACCACTTGCATACTCAAGCCACCTTAGTACTCAAGTTGTTCTCAAGTGTTAGTGTTGGTAAAATTTGTTATTGGATTTATCTCAAATCTATTTTAAAAAAGAACAGGGTTAAGTTTTAGAATATAGATTTAACAGTAAACTTATTAAGCGTTAATGATTAATAAATTTTGAAATTAACATGTGAATGTTACATGAAAATATTTGTTGGAATGGCCGATACATATGTTTAAAATAAAATTCATTTTGCTCTTATTGTTAAGTATATTGAGAAAACAAATAAGAAAAAGAACATAGACATGTAATATCTACAAAGTTCAATACAATGGTCTATTTAAGAGATTAAAATATTTTGAAATTAACATGTGAATGTCACACGAGAATATTTGAAGGAACGGCCGACACTAGTAGAAAAATGACTATTCTAGACGGATCAAACTAGACGGAATTATTTCTGTCTAGTTTGGTCTTTTTTTTCAATTTTTTTTAATTAAAACGCAACCTAGACGGAAAAATTCCGTCTAGGTAGCAAC
>JBAKGM010000200.1:12985879-12997720 GCA_037177215.1 Asparagus racemosus | reverse complement strand
AGTGTAGTCGACTACTGCTTCAGAGTAGTCGACTACTAAGTTCCAAACCAGAAAACTGTCTTTCTGTCGACCGCAGTATAATCGACTACTCAAGCCCTGTAGTCGACTACTATGCCTAAAAAACTGTTTGTGCATGTTTTCGTGCATGTTCTTCAAGTTCGAATCACAAATCAAATCTTCTTCACAAACCCTAGAATAAACTCTCTCTCTTTTATTCTTTTCTCAAAGCATAGAACCTCTTCAAAATATAATCTCTTCCTATCTTATATAGCCTCTCATAAATAGGGAAAGAGATATTAAAATCATAGTAGAAGTTGGAAATGAAAGGGATTAACGAATGGTTGTAATTAACGCATAAAATTTATCAAAATGCGTCGTCACCAGCAATGGGCAATCCCGCCCATCGATGGTTCCCTGAGAACCATCGATGATTGACCAAAGATCATCGATAATCTGATTTTGAGTTTCTAAATATCTGCAATTGTGCAATGTACACCTTCGATGGTTTAAGGGACCATCGATGGTTTCTTGTAGCTTATCGATAGTTCAAAATCAACTTTCTGGAATTTCTTCGATTGGTCACTGTAGACCATCGATGAGTCTTGACCATCGATGGTTCATTGTAGACCATCGATGGTTCTAAAGCTAAAATTAACATAGATACCTATTTTTGCGTCATTTCGCCTCGTTAACCTTCGCCTCATGACCTTCATATACCTGTTTTTACCTGTACTATATCATTTCAAACAAATGTTAGTACCGAATGAGAGTTTATTATTTCTCAAATAAAAGCTATTGTGCGGACTTTGTCCTAACGGGACAGCCATAGATAGTGCTACTAGAATAAAAGTACTCGTTAAGGAACCAACACTAACAAGACTGGCTCTATATACGTATTGCGTGACATAACCTTGACTAGTAGCAATATATGCACCACTTGAGTTTTCTTTCCGGAATAAGCTGCGGAAAAAGGTCAGTCACCCTGTTAAATCTTAGAAGTCCGCTCCATGAGAGCACATGCCAAAGTTCAAGATAATCACTGAGAAAAAGCACGCTTGAAAGCGTTTGCAATATACAGTCAACCTCAATTCCGAAAAAATAATCCAGAAAACCAAAATCCTTCCATCTCAAATGACAAAACACGTACTAAAAGTTGTATATTTAACAAATACACGTTTACACTAATCAGTATATACGAGCTTAATGTGGACATATAGTAAGAGATCAATGATCTTTTGTTCCCACTTAGAAGCAACCGTTTGCAAAAAAGGCCTCTTATCAAGCCTCAAAAGACAACATACATGAAAGTTCAACTTATTATCAAACTATGATACATGATAATGTTAAGAAGCTTGCCCCTCTCACATAAGTTAGTATGTATGATCACTCCTTTGAGGACAAATCCGTACTGTCTGGTGCAGGACACAGGATTGAGGATGAAGAGGCTAATGGCTCATTGACGACTGAGTTAGAGGAAACAAAGATTGGTTGGCTCTCCAGTCGTAGCATGATGCATCCAAGTATCTCAGCCATTAGCTTCTTAAACTCTTCTTCGTTCATGCTTTTCCCGTCGTCTGCGTTCACCATCCTAAACGCTTCGTTCACGATGGCATCGATCTATTGGATTGCATAGCAAATGTGTTAGTTTGTAATATGCAATTTGGAGAAAGCTTTGGAAAGCGAAAAATGTTAAAACAAAAGGTAATTCCTTCCGAAAAGATTTTCTCATTAATTTCTATTTACAAATATTGTTTGAAATGATAAAAGGTTAAGAAAATGAAATTTTGAGGTGATCACAGTCGATGTATCATCGGTTTTTTTTATATGCTACTCGTTTTCTCACGTATGGTTGTCATGGAAAGCGCACAGCCGAGTTTAACATCTAAAGATCAAATGGTAGGAAGAGAAGAGAAAAATTAATTTTCTCTCCCTCCGTCCAATTCCTATCAACTTCCACAAATTGTTTGGAGAAGTGGAAAAATTAAAGGTATACGTGACAACATTCAATTTTCAATTACTTTTCAATCGCTTTCCCATTCATAAAATACTAAAAAGTGATGTAACTTTTCATTTCCTTTCCAGTTACCAATTAAACACCTCCTAATGTTTTCCCTTGACTGCTGCCATATCCTTTTATATCCTCTTTTCAACGAAAATGTCTCTTTTTCTTAAAAGAAGAAAAAGACTATAGGATCCATTTTTCAGGGGCATAAATAATCTTAAATGTAACCTCCTTTGAACTTATTTATTTGAGTAAATAGATCAAGTTTTAGACAATTTGTCTGTCCGGCTCTCTGAAAGGGGGAAATTCTTGTTAACGAAATGCACCTAATTTTTTGTACTTTCTTGTTAAATACTGAATGGAACCTTATAAAATATCACTTATCCTCCTATTTGTAAGCTAATTTGAAAAATCAATAATTAGATGTATCAAAAATCTGATTAAAATCACAAACAATATTAAAGATTAGAGCTCAAAGGTTATCTCAAGTAGGCTACCTCGTTGACTGCACCATAAGGAGGCAAACCTGCTGCTGCAGCAATGCTATCAAGAGCAATTCGGAGGTACTCCTTCGATGATTTATGATGGCGATCCTTCGGTAGATCCTTCCATGTGGCATCCAACAACTGCAAGGACCATGTAAATTAGATATTAATAATTGGGGACAGTAGCAAAGGAAATAAGCACCACATATCATATCAAGCTGCAAGCATTGAAGGATTTTCATGTTATATCCAAGTTAAGTTACATCTAAGTTGAATTACTTGTTGACATTTCCTTCACATGATAGGAAGTATAAAATATTAAACACAAAATTTAAATCAGAGCACTGTAGAAAAATCAGTTCATCATTGAGATAATGAGAAATAACTATCTATTTAGTGTATAGAATCAAGGTTAGAAGAGAGCTTTAAATAGTCACTGACTTGAATCACTAACTAGCCCTGACTTCTTACAACTTCACTCGCTTACTTCCTTGCTGTCTCGGTACTCTCTTGCTTTAGGGTGTAGGTATTAAGAGGGGACGGACATCGAAGAGTGGCTCTATGTCCCCTATTTAGCAGAATCTCTTTTCCATCCCTCTCATGATTCATGGTACTGTTTTCACACCATTGAACTCTAGACACATCGCAGAGACTATAACTACAAGAAAATACAATCATCTTCTCATAATGCTATCTCGTCGGTATAAAAGATTCTTTATATCCCACAGGATAATCGGTTGAAGCTTTTCATTGAAACATAATTCAAAATTGTTAGATCTTTACTTGTTAGTTGCATACATCAGATATATTTCTGTCACTGTACTAAATTTTTCCATGTTAAATACTTCTAAATTTAAAAGATGCCTTTGACACCCAGTAAATGTGTCAAAGGGAGTCTGCATAAATGAAAATAAATGTGCTAACATGTCGACCTAAAATAGCTGTTAAGCTTAAAGTGCAAAAAATAAACACCTCATTTCTATCTGATCGCCTCTTGTCGTTCTTGACATGTTACTAAGAATTAAGCATAGTTTTGGCTCTCAAAAAACACAAGAAAAGAGAGACTCACTGCACACGGATTTTAAGGAAACTTACATATTCATGTAGTATAGCAAAGTTTTGTAATAGCCATCACTCAAAAATTTGTCTTTGGAAAAAAAAGGAAATAAGTTCTTACCTTATCCACTTCAAATTTGTTAGACAACAATCGTCTGATACCACTGCCATTGAAGGTGTTTTCGCTGTGTGCAACAATAACAGGATGTTCTTGGAGCCTCTGAGAAATTCCTAATAACAACTTCTTGAATTCTTCTAGCAATACCTCATCAGAAACAGGTTTTTCCAGTTGATCACTAGAAAGTGATTGAAGGACAGGCTCAATAATATTGCTAGAAACCTATGACCATTAACCAAAACACATTATCAGAAACACAATATTATCATCAATAATGATAGTATCTAGTTATAATCCATTAATCCTAATAGCTAGTTTCATTCAATGTTTCTACATTACCCAAGTATCAGAAGCCGGGGGCATTCCCTGTTCGACCTTGAGTTGTTCCAGAGCCATTAACATGCACTTGCCTAAAGAGGCATTACCGGGCTCTATTGTGGAAAATATGGAAACTGCTGTCGGTTCAAACTTTGGACTCTCGACAAATTCTCTTAAATCTTGCCCATCCATCCTTAAAATTACTATTGGATCCCTTTTAAGCCCAGCCGCCATTCCTAACAAAATGTCAGAGAGCACCTCTTTGAACTCAGACTTGCTTACTACGTCCTGCTTTCCATGTGTGAATTCACTCAGAACCTGCAAAGTTCATCTGTATAAGACCTCTGATTATTAAAAGAAAAATTAAAATCATGTCATCCAGAAGAAGAAGAAGAAACAATTCAGATTCACTATGAAAGCAAACTTAGTTCGGTAAGACAAACTGAATTTAATTAGAAGAAATTGAGGTGAGATTATAACAAATGTAACAAGGAGGTCTTTGCAAATACTATCCAACTAGCACACTGGCACATGCGACGCACAAGCAAAATTATTTAGTTATACAATTAATCTTACATTTTCATATAATAGTTTAATGCTGATTTAATTTATGCAATTTTATTACGGAGTTCTACATAGAAAATGTATCTTAAAGTGCTATTTAGCAATTAAATTCATCCTTCAACACAATTTTGTTGAGTAATTTTCAAATTGAGGATAATATAATTAGATTAAGTGATTAAAATAAAAAAGAAAAATGAGGGTATATATTACAATTTAATTATGTGTGTATTGTCATTTGATGATTTAGATGTTCTAAAAGTAGAAAGTTTAAAAGGCAAGTAAGAAAATAAATGTTTCTCTTAGAAAAAAACAATTTTAATTATTTAAGCTCCTATTCTCATGTCATAATATAGAATCTTCTAGAAATATATGAAATGAAACGAAAGATAAGGGGGGGAAATCTCCCTTGTAAACTTACCATTTTACACTCCAAATTACAATATGAGTGAGGAAAATGTCACCACTCATCCAACTTTCACTACCCTCACTATGTTCATTATTTAGTAGTATAGATTACATAGTAGTATAGATATACTTGAAGATTTAACCTCAACTTTCACATTACATGAATCAACCACATTCCAAAATTCAAGAAGTTTACAATCTCCTCTATTTGAATTTAGGTTTTGTTTCTTACACCTTATTGGACTAATACCTGGATAGACTTGTCACTTGTTAGCCCATCAGACTTCTTAGTAATAGAATTATACAGCCCTGGAATAAGCTAGCTAAACTAAGTTTAGTTATTATTACGCTAGAGGCTGACTGCAGGTCCCAAACGTTTACCCATCAAGTAAACAAAACCCGAGCTCCAACGAGCCTAAGGGTGCGTTTGGGCTCAACCATTTCTACAAACCTGAGCTCCAACAAGCCTAAGAGTGTGTTTGGCAACTCCTCAAAATGAGACCGGGTTGGTCTCGGTCCTATTTCGATAAAAATTGTATTTAGGCCATGTTTGGCAACTTTAGATTATGAATCACTTAGCTTTTAATCCACAAATGGCTTATAATTTGAGTGAATATAATCCGAAGTGTTTGGCAATTTTAATTGATTATAATCCATTTCCAATAGTAGCGTGTTTAACAAATGAGTGGCTTATAATCCATCTATGTTGTCAAAATGATCAAAAAAGGGGTTGGAGACAGAGAATAGAGAGCTTTTGAATTTTCTTAAATATTAAGGGGTATAGTGGTCTTTCTTAGTCAAACTACGTGGCTTACAACCCACTGAAAAATAGAGAGCTTTTGGGTTACCCTAACTTATATTTTTGGCTTATAAGCCACTTTGACCAATTTCCAAACATGCTCTAGTTAAAATTGGGCCAACATTGACCGAGTTTTCCTTAGACCAAACAAGCAAAATTTACACCCGCGCGTTGCAGCGGCATTAACGTGAAAACTATTGAGAAATTTGAACAAAGTATTTGGTTAAAAAAAATGTCTAACCATTTAGAACAAAAAATATATACACTTATAACAAATTCAAATTGTTAAATAAAAATAGATTTAAAAATAATTTACTTGAGTATTTTGTGTCCAAGAATAATTTTTAAAATGTGTATATTTCAAGATAAATGGATGTGAAATTCGGGTTTATAGGCAAAAAATCTCTTTGGAGGTGGGTATAAAAATAAATGAGGGCAAACTTTAGGTTTTTATTCTAAAAATCCATCTATGATGTTGCAACAATAGTGTGAGAAAAGCAAAGATAATAGTTTAGGCATGGTTCAAAAATACATTGTGTACCTAACAACTTAAAACAAATATAAAAATTTACAGCAGAATATAATAACTTACACAGTATATCAAACCACCGAAATACAAAGTGAATTTAAAATTAAAATACTTTCAGTTTACAGGCAAAATTACTCTGTTGGAAATGGATGAATTTAAAATAAATAGATGTAAATTTATGCTTTAGAGACAAAAAACACATAGATAGTACGCAATGACTCCACATTAGTTTGAAAAAATAAGTTAATTTTTTGTTTAAAAAATACATCACATATTTAACCAATTATATAGTTTAACAAATAACAACAAAATATAGCAACGTATATTGTACAATAAATTGCTTAAATACAAAGTGCATTTAAAAATAATTCGATGGAGTATCAAAAAAAAATGAAGGTATTTGGGTTTATAGGTAAAAAAATTCCGTTTGGAGGTGGATGGATTTCAAATAAATGGGAGTTAAACTATGTATGGAGTCTCTGGGTCCAAGAGAGATATTGTCGGTCTGTTTAAAGTAAATAAACATAAATTCAGGTTTGTAGGCAACAAAAACCTTTTTAAATAAGTGAGTAGGTTTAAAATTAAATAGCGTTAAGACTTTGGATTTACAAGCAATAAACCCGATCCAAAGTTGCAACTTATACCATATAAAAAATCAATGAAATATAAAATGGGTTTAAAAGTAATTTATTGGAGTTATTTTGGATGCAAGAGTGATTTTTAAAGTGGGTAGGTTTGAAAATAAATGGGAGTGAACTCTGGGTTTAAAGATAAAAAGCTTTTAGTTATACCCATTATGTCATCATATTTCCTTATTATATTGATGGAGCATCTTGGTTGCGAATTTTGGAGGTAGGTGGGCTTCCTAATAATTAGGGTATAACTTTGGGTATAGATGCATTTATTTTACCTTTAGAACTGCACACTAAGCTATTGGACTTGCACTGTAGAAGCTACAGTGCAAGTTCCAACAGTTGTAATATGTAGATAAATGTGGCCCTTAAAAAAAACCAGTTTAGTTGAAAGTAGAGTCAGGATCAATCATGATCCAATTTAATTTTAAGATGGTTGCAAAACACACCCTAAAGCGAGCTAAATTCCAAAGTATTCCGGTCAAAAACATGACATACCCAGCACCAAGATTGTTGACAGAAAGTCCAATAAAAACAGGGGTAAAAAAAAGTTTTGAAAATCCACAGCAGTCAATTTCCGAAAACAAACATATGCTTAATTCCATCTGAGTCCAATCCGCCACTTAAATTATTGGCCTCCAGCATCACTCAATCCTTATCTCAAACATCACATCCCTGCTAACCAACAAAAAATACTACCCATTCTGCTTCTTTCTTTTGCTCATCAAGATCCAATGGTAATTCTCAATCTCGAGCTCCTACTCCACTAACCATTTTACTAATATAAACTTAGATTTATCCGCAGAAAGATAATATTCAGAATCTGCCCCCTCAGAAAACAAATTCTCACCACATTCACCAATATCTGCAAATAAAGGGTAAACTTCGCAAAAACCCAAGAAAGTTTCCCCCCTTCTGACTTAACCTCGCGAAGTTTACAAATGTCGCTTTTTTTTTTTTAAATAAGGAAATTTACGCTCGCAACTAATTTACAAAGTTATTGCAACTGAAATCGAAATTGCTAACTTCACCTCGGAATAGATATGGTCAGAATCCGGCGAAGATCCCTGAGCCGGCAATCCGAGCGCAGCGCCGATATCGGCGACAGCAGGCTCGAGCTCCCTCACCGACAGCTTGCCGTCGCGGTCCCGGTCCAGCTCCTGAAACTTGTGGTCCACGTAGCTGCTGAACGCCTCCTTGTTCCCAACCAACTCCTCGATGTCCGACCCGTCGAGGACCACTTTGGTGGGCCCCGACCCCGATCCTTTGCCTGAGGACCCTCTCTTCCTCCAAAACCAGCTCGCCATCTCGGCAATTAATTAAATTAAACAGAGAAGAAAGAGAGCAGGAAATCTAGAAACGTGGGGACTGATTTGGTTGGGGGCTTTCAGGCCTTTATAGCGTAGCTCTCAAGGGTTTCTGTGGAGGGAAAGGGGGCAACGGAGATCAGCCACGTGGCGGTGCTGAGGTGAGGCCACGTGAGTCGAATCGCCGTTGTCGGGTTCTACAGGGTTTAGGTGTCAGGTGAAGGTAAAGTTTAAAGTTTAATAGCAGTTTGGGTCCGTGTGGACTCGCATTTTGAGGAGAGTCAGGGAGAAGGGGCTGCACGTAAACGCTAGGCGGGTGCAGATTGCTCTGGAAGAGGTAGGAGAATTTGGTCGTTGCGGCGGGGTTAAAGGGGGGTGTTTTCTTTTCTTTTTTCTTTTTTTTATAATTTATTTATTTGGGGTAGAAATTGGCAAAAAGGTGGACAGGTCTGAGTCTGGCGTGGGCGTGATTCCTTTTCTAACTTTCCGCTATTGAAATATCAAGAACTATCCAAATGACTCTTTACAGCTGAGGAAACTAATTCGTCGAATCTACGGATTCATTTTCTAATCTAAACAGACTCTAACTCTATTACTTAAAATAGAAAACTATCAAAGATGCCGCTATTGAAATTTGAGGAATATAAGCAGACTGAATGGAAGTTTGGGAATTTATCAATCTGATTAGCTTTCGCCTCGCCAATATACACGAAAAACATATATTATATGCCTCAAGAGTCTTTCTGAATCGGAAGATATTATCTTTTCTCAATGGGTTAGACAACAACTCGTTTGGATTAACAAAAAACAATAGAGAGGAACACTTGGATGGCCACTGGGTTCCAAGAATCAGACGACAAGGAGAAAATCTTGGACACTGCCTCGCACGAGCTAATGAGATCAATCCTACACCCGGGCCACTGCCCCCATTAGCCCAAGTCTAGGATTAATCTCGTTAGCTAGTATGTTGCACAATAATGATTTGGGATTATGTCCTTGTAGTTGTAGCATCTTGTCCTAATTCTAACAGTACGTTAAATAATAAATACAAGAAAAAAATAAATAAAAATATTTCCAAGTAATCAGTCTAGTGGTGTCCTTTGACACCGCCATGCACTAATAGACACGTCACTCTGATCAACAAAGGCACATTTTATAACTCATGATGTAAATATTTCTAATTTTGTGCTAAGTAGCCGGACACTTCTGTAACTTTTTACAATTATATAATCTGTGTATGGTACTTCCTGAGTTTTTATGTTATAGGAGGTATTTTACAGTTGTATACTTATTATAAACAACTAGGTGTAATGCAAGTGCATCGCATGTGGTTTAATATCTTAAACCATTTATATGCAAACAAAATTAAAATTCGTATGAAAGCTTAGGGGTTAAGATCATAGATCATTCAAGATGTCAGTTTCAAATTAATTTACAATTTTCTTCATCTTGCATATTTCAATTGTTACATGGTAACTATTTTATATTTTGTGTAACAAGTATTTTTTTTTTCACGTGCTCGCACCGGTGAGTCTCAAAATTAAAATGTCACAATTAGATGAGATATAAGGCCAAAGATAGATTTAATTTAAAATGATCTCACGCTTAAATCTCAATCTTGTGATGCTTGCATAAGAATTTCAAATAATTAGAAAAGTATGCATGGTTTTAAGAAATCCATAAACTATTAAGAATCCAAAAAATCCTCTTTATGAAAATCAGTAAAGATATGATATCTAATCAATAAATAATAAAAGAATTCATCAATAATATTTTAAGAGAAAGACTAATTCATCAATTTTAAATATAATTTGATACAAATATAATTTTTCATATATGAATTTAAGGTTAATATCATTAAATAATTAAAAAATCATCAATATTTTAAGAGAAAGACTAATTCATCAATTTTAAATATAATTTGACACAGATATACTTTTGCATATATGAATTTAGGGTAAATTTTAAAGAACCCCTCAGCTATGATGGATGTCTTAGAAAACCCCTCTCGACTATTTTAATTTGAGAAAACCACCCTAAAGTTTTGGCATATTATAGATAACTCTTCTCAACTTTGAAAATCGGAGAAAACCCTCTCAACTATGGGGTGTCTCACAAAACCCCCCCTACTCTTTCATACTTTTCTCACCAAACCCCCTGACGTCATTTCAAAATATAAAATAATCAAAATACCCTTTTGAAAATTAACTCATTCAATTACAAAGAAATCTCCAAACCGGTAAAAAAAAAGAATAATTTCTAATTTGCAGCGCTTTTTGCCCTCTCTCTCTCTTGTATTTCTCTTATTCTAAAAATCAAAGAACTTTTTATGATTGAAGGATGTTGTGGTCTTTTTTCAGTCACCTACTTGTCATGTGATATGATAGATCTAACAATGTTAGCTTTTAGGGTATAAAGTGAGGAGAGTTCATGGAGATTTCTCGAATTTTCAAGCATGAGTGATTTACCTATAATAAGCTCAAACTTGAAGGGGTTTCTCAAATTAAAATAGTTGAGGGGGTTTTCTGAGACACACCCTATATTTAAGGGGGGTTAAGTGAGGAAAGTTCAAGGGGTTACCTCAAATTTTCATAGTTAAGAGGGGTATCTACAATATGCTCAAACTTGAGGGGCCTTTATCAAATTATAATAGGTGAAGGGGTTTTCTAAAATTAATCTATTATTTTACTTAGAGAGACTTTTTACATGATTTTTTTCTTTAATTTCTATATTTATTTAAATATATAGTTATGAGATTTTTTTTAATTATAGATAGTTATAATCTGATAAGGATTTTAAAATATTTGAGTATTAGAATTTTCTAATTATAGATAGGTTTAATTTGATGAGAATTATTAGGTGAGTGTAAAGTTAGGGTGCCTACATTCAATATTCTGGTGGGATAAAGAGACATGTAGATTTTACGATATGACACGTGTTAACTTTTTGCATCTTTATAGTATAACACTTGTCAATTTTCTTTGCGTTTAGGAATTTCACCAATTTCTCTTTATATATAAAGGAGGGATTTGATTGTTTCTTTTTTTTTTTAATCTTGGGATATATCCTTGAGCAACAACTATGTGTTTTGAACAATTTTATCCTTTCCGTATTTATATATCAATAAACTCTATGGCTTGATAGAAATAAATAAACAGACTCTACATTGTTGATAAGGCGTTAATGATATTATCAACAATATTGAAAAACGTATTTTTTCTACGATTTTGAAAATTCATAATGTTGAAGAAGTTGCAAACATTTGGGGCTTTTGTGACAAGTCCCAAAAAGGTTAAGTGACATTTGTAAAAGCCTAGGGGTTTATCTGAAATTTAAGGCAACAGGTATCCATATTAACATAATGACAACTGAAAGTAGTATACCATGGCCCTCTTTTTCCCACTAAATTTTAACAAAAATTTAAGGGAAAATGTACCGAGGCCCCTAAAGCAGAAACATCATGTGACTCAGCCCCTTGTATTCTCCCCCATGTGGATAGGCCCCAAATACACACTGTATTTGTGGCGAGGCCCGAAAGGATAAGATTTGAAAAAATGGAAAGACGAAGTTACGAACTTGCCCCAAAGTATCGGTTACTGCGCCCCCTCCCTATTCAAGTACCATCT
>JBAKGM010000200.1:12947375-12981546 GCA_037177215.1 Asparagus racemosus | reverse complement strand
ATATATTTTTTTTTTTTTTTTTACTTTTTCAAATCACTAATCGCAAAACCACACCACAAGAAAACCAATACAATCTCTTTTAAACAAAGAAGAACTAAAGAGTCAATAAAAATATCAGCCGGCAAATAATTCCATGCACCTTGCGGTTCTCAACACAGCTTCGGACTCTATTCCATGCTGTTGCTATCAAATTCCTCTCCCAACCCATTGTATAGCTAGACTTTCGATAAAAGTCTTTGCACGATGTTGGTATCTCAATCCTACATCAAATTGGATTGTAATCAGATAAGTTGGTCAAAGGAACTTATTGGAATTATTTGAATTTCTTTATCCCATTAGCGAACATCCATTAGGAACGAAACCAGAGACCTTTAGTTCTTATCTCATAGCATCAGCAAATTCATATTTCATTCGGATTAGAACTTGTTTTAAGAACTCTTCAACAACTAAAATATCAAATCATTGCCGCATGCAGTCAACGCGCGAGAATCCTAAGATGAATCATGCGTGATTCGATATTTGAGTTACACTACCTTTAAATTATTAATTAGAATTAATACAATTAGATTACCATGTAATATCAAAATGGATCAAGGGTAACATTGACTATTGAAAGGTTTAACACAATCATATATTTTTTAATCAATTAATCAATAAATATTTTCTAATCAATTGAGCAATAAATATTTTCCTTTCACGTTATTTTTTAAACTCTCTGATCTCTTCTTGTGCTGTTTAAGGTTAATTATTATTTTCATGTGATTCTTATTAAATTTTCAATAATCTAGAAGGTAAATTAAAATAGAAAAGTATTTAAAACTGGGAGCCACACACTTTAGGGTTGTTCTATCTACTTTTTAAAAAGCTATTACAGAAGCTTCGTTAAAGCGTCCCAAACATCATTGGTTGTGTGAAGTCTACCCGAAAATATATTGAAGTCATGGAAGCAATGGCGGAGCTAGTAATTTCGGCAAGGAACTAAAAAAAGGTTAGACTCTCACCTATGAGAGTAGAAGATATTCGATCTGTTTTAAGAAATTGTTCCATATTGAGTCACTGTATTAGTTCCTTAAATCTTTCGTATTTTGAAACTAGTCCCTCTAATCAAAGAAATTGCTATTAGATCCGTTAAATTTTGTCTTATTTTTATGTTAGCCCTCAACTCAAGAATATAAATAGCGATTGGAGAGATTATAATATTTAAAAAATTTACAAGAATTGGAGGGCCTGATAGTCCATAGCAATAGATTTTACTTATAATCCCCACAATTGCTACTTTTATTCTTGATTGGAGGGATCAATTTCAAAGCAAGTTAAGAATCGAGAAACCTAATAGGAACATTTGAGGGGCTAATTTCAAAACAACCTAAGAATTGACGGACCTAATAGCGATTTTCACGATTTGAGGGACCAATTCAAAATATGAAAGATGTAAGGGACCAATATGAAACAAAATCCTTTTATTCAAGGGGGCCACGGCACTGTTGGGCGGCTTGGGCCCTTACTCGCTCCGCCCCAGCGTGGAAGCTATCAAGTTCCATTATAAAACTGTGGCTACAGTATCGTATTCACGGAGTATGAACGCTTAACTATGAAATGCAATATAGTTTTCTCAAATATCGGATCAAGACTCAAGAGTGCTGTGATCGTTTTATCAAAAAGCTAATGCCGATGCGTGTACATGTTCCTAAAAATTTAAGTTTTTCAAAAGGAGCCTGATGAACCCCTATATATATGATATGGGGGATATGATATGCAATTTGAAATTTGTAATTGGATCAAAGAGCAAAGCATTTAAGAAAATTAAAATTTTTGGGGAAATTAGTAAAACTAAAAAGAAGATTACATTAGGGGATGAAATGATTGTAAATTCATGTTATTGCCAATTATCTCCATACATATGTAGGAATTAAATAATGAACATGCTTTTCTCTTGTTGTCTTTATTTAACATTTGCCTTTGTCACTTCAAATTGCTGGAAAATTTTAAAGAACTGCAAAAACCAAATTTAATGGACTGCAATGTTTTAATTTAAAAAGAAAAGCCACCTAATTTTTAGGGACAATAAGCTGAAAGATAAACTTACTCTAAAATCAAATTATAGACTGAAATCTCTGAGAAATAAAAAAGAGAACAAAAAGAAAGAAGGAAAAAAAAATAAATAAGGAAAAAAGTGAAAAGATAATTTTTTTTTCTTGCATAAAGCCTTACACGTATAGAAGTCTTTTACGTATTTCTACTAAAATGGGCCCCAAAGTAATCATTTCATTTGTAGAAGACTATCATGTTTGTAGTTTCAGAATTAGAGAAACACTCATCAACTTTCTGTATAAAAATCCAGTTCACTAACATTTTCTCTAATTATTAAAGTTTATGATAACTTTCTGCAAAAGCCCCAGAAATCATGGATGTTTTCTGAAACCTTCCCCTTTTCTGCATACGTTTAACAAAAAGATTTGTCATGGAAAAATAAATACACTTTGATAGAATTAACTCGAAAAAGAGTTTTATAGCCCTCTAAACATACTTAAAAACTCTTGTGTATACGTGTGTTTCTTTAACATAACGTAGCTATCTTTTTTGTTTTTGTTGAGTAAGGCTCGTTGCCCATTTTTAAATTTAAAAGAACATAGTTGGTAAATTTGACCACAATTGAGACCGAATTGAATGAGAGTTTCAAAAGCACAGTTCCCCTTCTATCCTTAACTTGCAACGCCCGCCTCTATCCTTAACTTGCAACGCCCGCCAAATGAAAAAGAAAAGGAGAAAATGAAGAAATCCGTCAATTTAAGGCCAATTTTGCATTTTTATTTTTTTAATTACTTTAGCTTATTATTTTAAGTAGCCAATAATGACATCTGATAAAACTTTTTTGAATGTTTATTGAGAATATTGTTACTTTTAAAAAGTTGGTTTAAGAAATAACGTTTAAAATCGTAATCCCTCCTTCATATATAATGAGAAATTGATGGTTCTATTAAATGCACAAAAAAACAATACATGTTATCTAAATATATGACATGTGTCATATTAAAAAATTACCATGTGCCCTACTATCCCATCAGAAGATGATACATTAACATATCATCTTATTTTCACCTAATTAAGAATTTTTGTCAAATTAAAACTATCCATAATTAAAATATTTGGTAATCCTGATCAAACTATAACTATCCATAAGTGAACTACTCCAAGGATAAATAAAAAACATGATAAGTGTCAAAAAAATTGTCATGTATCCATCAAACTCTATTATAGACATATTGACACATAATTCTATCTTCACCTAAGACTTCTAATAAAATTAAAATAATCCATTACTACAAAAAATCTATTAATCAAAATCCTCCTCTCTAATTCTCATTACCTAAGAATCCATATCAAATTAAAAGTATCCATAATTTAAAAATTCTATTAATCAAAGATGTCCCTTTTTCATGATTAGAAAATTATCATTTGCCCCCTTTGAATCTAAGAATTAAAAAAAATACAAGTAGATCCCTAACAATATGAAAATTACAAACTACCCCCTAGATCCAAAAATTAGAAAAACCTCCTAATAAATCTAAAATCCTAAATAAGCCTATGAAAATAAGAAACACAAACAACTCCTTAAGATTCAAAAATTACAAATAAACCCCTAAAATTTTGAAAATTAAAATTCTAATAATCAAATATTTGATAATCATGATCAAATTATAACAATCCATAAGTGAACTACTCCAAAGATAAAAAACATGCTATGTGTCAAAAAAGCTGTTGTGTATCCATCAAAACCTATTAGAGACATATTGATACATAATTCTATCTTTACCTAATAATCCATATCAAATTAAAAGTATTCATAATTTAAAATTTCTATTAATCAAAGTCGTCCCTTTTTCAAGATTTGAAAATTATCAACTGCCCCCTTCGAATCTAAAAATTACAAAAAGACCCCCTAAAAATTTAAAAATTACACGCAACTCCCTAAAAATCTAAAAATTACAAACTACGCACTAAATCCAAAAATAACAAAAACCCCTCCTCATAAATCAAAAATCCTAAATAGGCCTATGAAAATAAGAAATTTACAAACAACTCCTTAAGATTTAGAAATTACAAATAAACCCCTAAAAATTTTGAAAATTAAAAAAATCTAATAATCAAATATTTAGTAATCATGATAATTATCTCTAAGTGAACTACTCCAAGGATAAAAAACATGCTATGTGTCAAAAAATCTATCATGTATCCGTCAAACCCAATTAGAGACATATTGGCACATAATTCTATGTTTACCTAAGAATCCTAATAAAATTAAAATAGTCCATTATTACAAAAATTCTATTAATCAAAATCCTCCTTTCTAATTCTCTTTACCTAAGAATCCATATCAAATTAAAATTATTCATAATTTAAAAATTCTATTAATCAAAGCTATCCCTTTTTCAAGATTAGAAATTTATCAACTGCCCCCTCAGAATCTTAAAAATTACAAACAACATCCAGAAAATTAAAAAATTACAAGCAACTCCCTAAACATCCAAAAATTACAAACTATCCCCTAGAGCTAAAAAATTACAAAAAAACATCCTGATAAATCTAAAATCCCAAATAGGACTATGAAAATTAGAAATTCACAGACAACTCCTTAAAATTCAAAAATTACAAATAAACCCCTTAAAATTTGAAAATTATAAGTACCACTATAAAATTCATAAAATTAAAAAGTGATTATTTAAAATCCATAAATTACACACAATACTTAAAAAATTAAAAAATTATGAAAAGTCTTATGAAAAATTTAAAAATTACAAACAGTCCCTTGAAAGTTTATAAACAACCCTTTGAAAATATTACAACCAGCCCCTTAAAGTTTTAAAAATTAAAAATATTCTCTTAAAAATCTTACAAACAACTCTTTTAAAACTTTACAGCGACACCCGTGAAACTTGTGAAAACTACAAGCATCCCGCTTAAAATTTTGAAAATATTTCAAACAACTCCCAAAAAATTTTACAAATGACCCCTTAAAAGTCTCATAAATTGCAAGTAATATTAAAATTATAAATAGCCACATGAAAGTTGCCAAGAACCCTTTAATATTCAAACATTACAAATAAACCACTAAGAAATCTTAGAATTACAAGTAGGCTGCCCCTTTAAATCCATAAATTACAAAAAAACCCTAGAAAATTCAAATATTATGAATAGTCCTCTGAAAAATTTATACATTATAAATAGCCCCTTGAAGTCTTACACCCAAACTTTAAAAAATTTTAAAAGTAGCCACTTGAAAGTTTCAAAAATTACAAATATTTTCTTAAAAATTTTACAAATAACCATTTAAAAACTTTACAATTAGCACCATGAAAGTTGCTAAAGTAACAATGTGTTCAAACTTTTAAAATATTGCACATAACTTTTTTAAAAATTTTACAAATAACCCTTGAAAGCTTCAATAATTACAAATACCCCCAAAGAATTTACAAAAAACCCCCTAAAATTTTGTAAATTACAAATAATCCTATGAAAATTTACAACACACCCCTCTGAAATTTTACAACCACTCCCTCAAAAGTTTTAAAAATTACAAACAACACCCAAAACTTCACAAACATCATCTCAAAAAATTCTAGAATTACAAATGCCCCTCTAATTCAACATATTATATTATAGTATTATAATATATCATTGGTGTAGGAAATGTATAAGGTAGGAGGGTATAATGTTCATGGAAATTCCTATGTCGTTATACTAGGGGTTGGTGGAACTTCGTATTACTCTGTTGATGGTCTAAATCACACAGTCAAATAAATGAGTTGTTGAGGTGATTAAGGTCTACTAACTTCTCTTGATGCTTGGTTCAAACTATTCCCTGATGTTCTCTGCACAAATAAAAAATCGTAAGAGGTTGGGGTTGATCCCCGATGGTTCCTCCGACGATCAAGTTAGCTGACAATCTTGAGTGGGGAAATAACACAAAATCAGTTTAGGGTTCTGTTGATAGAAAATAGTTTAGAAAATTATTCACCCCAAAATATGGAATAGTCCCCCTATTTATAGTATTAATAGAGGGGGGGTAGATCGGTAACTTCGTCAAGTGTGAGCTGGCAGGTGAGTCAGCGTTGGTCTTACAGGTGTCGGGCGTTGATTGGTGAAGAGGTCATCGCAGCGTCAGTGTGAAGTGACTGAAGGCACGTGGGCCGACGTGTCTTAAGATCTACAAGCACGGAGAATTGATGGCTCTGATCTCGCATTCAATGCGACATCGACCTAATGCCAGCGTGGGGCTCGAGACAAATTATCATCTTTCTATTCTAGGTGGAATGCTGAGATGTCCCGCCTTTCGTGTCAACTTAGTAAGGAGTCGGCAATTAGTATCGCCTTTTAAGCCGAGCAGACGAGGTGCTAGCTCTCCGAGTCGGCCGAGTTAGGTGTTCATGTTACCTTGAGGTAACGAACCGGTCGGAGGACCTTAATACGAGACATTAGTTGGATAGTTGGTCTGATTATAATCTTGTAAATAAAAGTGCCATAACATGCTTATTTTGGGGATTAAAAGGAAAGTCTTAATCTAATTCGCACCCCAATCCTAGACGGACCAAACATGAACATTGGTTGAAATCCTTGGACATTGAAATCTCAGTTGTTTTAATTTTAAAAATTGTAAAATTTTATTAGATTTGCAAAGTGGATTGATGGTTAAGTTATCTAATTTTAAATTTTAAACTTAAGATTGTAATTTATTTAAGAAAAAACTCTATTCTCTTCTTCTCATTTTATAGCAAAAAGAGGTACTCATCGTCTCTTCCTTCATAAGCATTTAATCTATTCCTTAATAGATGATCTGAAAGTTATAATCTACAAAAAAAAAAAATAAAATCGATCATCTCTCTCATTACACTAGGATAACTTAACATAATCGAAGAGCGTATAAACCAAAGAAATCAAAATAATCTGTGCGAGCACGGGATTAATACTTGTATTAAATGATTACCAAACTATTCTTTTCAGCGGCTTATATAAATTGCTTCTTAAAAAAACTGCTTATACAACTGACTTATCATAGAGTTCAACTATACTAAACTAGTTCTTTCGTTTAGGTTTAAGTTATAAAAAAAAGGAAAATTAAAAAAAAGAAAAAAGAAAAATAAATGACCAGTTATTTTTCTCCAGCGGGTTACCGCTCAAGTTTTGAACACAAACCTGAGCCCGATCCCGGCCAGCCCAGCGTAACTGTCACCCAAAGCCAACCTCGGAAACGCGAAGTTAATCTAATCCCGGTCCAAGTCTCAAGCAGCAGCAGCAGCTGGCAAATTGAGGCAAAGGGCGGGCGCATCTATTCGAACTCACCGCGTGTCCCTCCTCTTCCCTCCTTCTGTGACCTAAAAATTCACATCTGCGCTCCAAAATCCCCCTCCCCCAAAATACTCCAAATCAGCCATCACCCCCACCTCGATTCCCCCGATCCAAAAACTCAACCCCCCGCCCGCCCAAAGTTTTTCTTCCCTCTTTCCCCTCTTCAAAACCCTACACCCCTCCTCTTCGTCCTCTCCTGCGATCATGTCCGGCGTCGACGGGTCCCACCTCCGCCTCCAGCAGCCGGCGGTCGCCCACGGCCCTCAGATCCTCCGCCCCGTCCACAACCGCCTCTTCCCGATGCCCACCGCCGCCGAGGCCCGCCTCTACGCGCGCTTTCAGGCTCGATCCCTGCTGCCTGATCCCGCCAAGCCCAAGGAACCGCAGGTAACTGATCTCTCTTCTCCAATCTCGATTCGGATTGTAGCGTGATTGGGATTTACATGTGTTAAGAGTTTGGAATCTAGTATTAGTGAGGGGTAAAGTTGAGATTTTAAGGAGGGTTAGGGGGGAAATCTAGGTTGATTGTGGTTCCCTTTGATGCGCGTGATCTTGATTGGTATTTTTTTTAGAAAAAAATTTAAATTTGGAGCTGATTTCAGGAGGAGGAGTGAACTGGAATGTAGATTGACTTTCTAGGTCAAAGTTGGGTTTCAGGTTTAGTACATTGCAGCTGAGATTGCTTGTTCAATCTTTGATCTTATTGTAATTCTTCAAGTTCTTGGCGTCGATGGTCTATATCGGTTAGATTAACTGAAAATCGCTGCAGTTGTCACTCACACATAAATTGTATAACTGTCTTCAGCATCACTATGGTTTAGCCGTCACGTCCATATGGATATCCTGGATTTCTGAATATCCTTTTAGCGACGACATTAAAGCAAAAGGAAAAGATAATACAAGGTTTTTATGAGAATTCTAGGTATGAAGCAGGTATTTTCATTTTTCGTCTCAAGTACGAGAGAGCTTATGAAGACTCATCTTCAATCCTGTGCTAAAACCTTACTATTTATTCCTCGGATGATTAACGCTCTTTGTGGTGCGATGACCTGGTCCTATTGCAATCCTCTCCATGCCACAAATATGACGTAAGAGATGTTCACAGGGCCTTGAACATTGAAAAAGGATTGACCTGGAGATGTATGAAATGATAAGAAAATAAACTTTAGTCTGTGCTAATTGTTGAAATGAACTTGATACCGGTCTGAGATTCCACCAAACTACAATTGAAAATCAAAATGATGAAACTTAATGGACTGGGTTGTTTTTGTTATAATAGAGTGAGAATGGACGCAATTAGGAGTTGATTATGTCATTCCTGTTTTTAGTGAGAAGTGGCTTGAGGACTTGATGATGCCATATCGTGAAAGTTCTAGCAAACCAATTTACTAAATCAGGTTTTCACTCAGTAGTTGGGGATGGTAAAGTATGACTTTAAAGAGGTAAAAGTTGCAAGTTTTGGGTCAACTTTTGAGTATGCCAATTCTTTTTCCTCAAATAAATTTAATGAACATATGTTAACTCATTCTGAAATTTGATGAGGGAATATACCTGGTTTATCATCTGCTTAGGAAAGAAAATGTGTGTGGATTTGGATTGTCTATACTTATGTAGCATACCTGAGCCTGACATTGTTCCTCAAGAGTGTTAACATCTGATGATTCTATGAAGCTAGCACAATGAATGCAGTCAAAGGTTCTTGATCAGCAAAAGAAAGGCTATTTCCATCAAATTGGTAACTTAGAGACTTATATGCTCTTAGACGTTCATAAAATTTGCATGCTCACGGTTCTCATGATGGATGAAAGACGTGAAATTAGTACTCTTATGGGTTCAGCTATTTGGAAACATGATATTATGGATTTATGTTACTCGTAGAGAAGGGTATACTTATTTTACGTTCTTAAAGCCCACCAATTCATACAAGTGGGCATATGATAGGTTACTAAAATGAAGAGTTGAGCAAAAGAGTAGGTATACATCCTTCATGGGATAGAATCATTGAAAACCATGAAAAAGGGTTGAGTGAAATGGAGAAGGAAAGGAAGAGAGGTTTCTACATTGAAATCATTCACAAGTTTCATATTTTAGTATGCGTCTCGAGTAACCTGGACAATCAATCTCTACTTTCTTATCACATATCATAAGAGCAGAGATGGATAAATTCTAAAGCAGAAATGTGACGATTAATTTTAGAATCTGAAAGATTTGGAGTTACTAGGACAAAGGAGAACATAGGAAATAGTCTTAAGGAAAGACACAAGGTCTGATTCACATTAATGGTTAAGAAATGCACATGAGTAATCATTTTGTTTATTTTGGACGAATGACTCATAATAATTGTCAAATTTAGGGCGAAACTTGAGCAAGTAGGAAGCAAAAAGTGGAGGAGTGCCTTTAGGTATGATATGACTGTCGAATACCAATGCAACTGAAGGTGAGATATTATATAATGGCTTAAGACTGACCATGCTTCAATCCTGTGTTGGTAAACTAGAACTTGTCCAAAAGATGTGGGTAGCTGAAATAGGAATGTTGGGGTGGATCTGCAATGGCATAGTATATAAAATTGGCAGAGAGGACAAGAATGGTCAAAAGTGTAAGAAGCTATAAGAAGTTCCCTTTCGGGATAAATAAAACAATGACTGCTTGAGACGATCAGGACACGTGCACAAGGCAAATGCCGCAAATCAATATGATGCATCGAATGGAATTGGTCAATCATAATCATAGGAGTGGATAGGACTAGGAGCAAACAAAAATGTGAACATGTCGGAAGAGGGTTGGGAAGTATAAAGGAGAGTCACAGGGACTTGAGTTATTTTTTACTCCTTGCTTTTGCACTGTTTGGAAGGAGGACTGCATTTTTTACTAGGAACGACTAAAATTGCCTACAGTTAAAGTTGTATGCCTTGACTAAAGTAACTTTTCATCTTAATGTTTGCCAGTACTCTGATAGTTCTGAACAGATTTCCGTAGCCCTTTATTTGCTGCAACATCGTGTTTGTGATGCACATCGGAGATGCTTATGAAAGATTATTGGGATAATATCTATTCAATATTCTGTCTAATATAATGCTAGTGTCCAGTGGCCACGAATAAAAATGGCATTTCCATGAAACAGATGCAGGATCAGGCGTGACTTGCCCAGATTGCTGGAGTGCGGCTTGACAATGTCCTCGTTATTCTCAATAAAGCGTTCTCATTAATAAAAAAATTGTATCCCTGGATCCTGCCCATGATGATAACCTTCTAATTGATGGCAAGGAGAGGGAATTATTATTATTATTATTATTATTTGTTTGTGTCATTATTGTCCAATATTGTAGCTGTCAACAACAAATATGCATGAATATAGTGCAACACCTTATTTTTACATATAGTTACTCAAATTTCACCTATGGTCCATATTCATAGGACTCAATCTTAATTAATACTCCTAAGCAACAAATGCTCATGGTTGTGGTCCATGTTCTGTTTTTTGGATGCTACTGACAATATGTTGTTAATTAATGTCTGTGTTAAGGAGAAGTTCTCATTTCTGGACCATTTGATTCCTGCAAGCCCCTAAATATTTATCCCTGTTTTTCTCTGTTAGACCATCCTAACACTTTTTGAGCTTGCTACTTTTTCTACATTTGTTGTCCAATTCTGTTTCATTTTCATCTGTTCAGGTTCTTTGACTAGATGAATATATCTGACACTTTATTGTTATGATTTGATCTTTTTCTCTTTGTTATCTTGGTGCATGAAAATTTTGGCGATTAGTTACAAGTATTAAATACACAGGTCTTCTTGCAGTTAAAATCAACGGTGAAAACAGAAGGTCATAAAGTTAAGAGTGAGCAAGGGACAACTGAACTAGGGTGTAAGAAAGAAATCGGACCTCAAGTTTCTCCAACTGCGCCTGCTGCCAGTGGCAAACAGAAAATCCGGAAGCAGAAAAATAAAAGACTCGTGCCACAGATGCCTGTCTCAGTTGATGGTAAATTATACTCAATTGTAGGTCTAAACATTCTTGCATTCCATGATGAAGTCATTTGAAACACAATGATATCTTTAGTTTAATCAAGCTTGTCTACAGAACTAGATAAACAACTTCTCTGTTCTATGAAATAAACCAAACCAATTCTTGATGAGTGCTGCTTGTTTTCAGGTGTTCCAGATCCCTTGGGTTCCAGCTGTCGTTATGATAGTTCTCTAAGTAAGCTGATACCATCATATGGGCACACTTTCTGTAGCGTATTGTCTATAACTTTCTACTTCCAGTATGTTATAAATATCCTCTGAACATATGTCGTGGCAGGCTTGTTGACAAAGAAATTTGTTAATCTGCTTCAAAGACAAGAGGATGGAACACTGGATTTAAACAGAGCAGCTGAGCTTTTGGAAGTATGATTGCCTTATATGATGTTTATCGCTATCCAATTTCATAAGTTAGGATATTCTTGTACGTCTTACACACGTAATATCATATTTAATGTATTTTCTAATTGTAACAGGTGCAAAAGAGGAGGATATATGATATAACAAATGTTCTTGAAGGAGTAGGACTAATGGAAAAGAACCTGAAGAACAGGATAAGTTGGAAGTACGTGCTAAACACTTATTGTTTTGTTTTCTTACTACAATATTTAACACTAAAAAGAAACAATGCATATGTATGAAAAGGGGTGATGAAGTGTTTGGATCTATGGAACTTGACAACGAAATTGCCGAATTGAAGGTATGATAGCAATGTTAAGTTTATTCTTTACAGCTCCATTGCTCATTTGTTCTTCTTATTTGATATTATGAACTGTCGCAATGAAGCTCGGTCTTACTCTATAGGATGCATCATCACGATAGTGATAATTCTAAGTTGTGGTATCTGAAGACCATATATTTTCTAACTGATCCTGTTAAGTGCTAAGTGCATAATTGTTTGCTTTTACCTTCTGCATACTGCTTAATTTCCATACTAATACCCAACTGCATTTCCTTCATATCCTGTGGTCTTGTATGTTATACTCTTTTTACCTATTTGCACTTTGGAGAAGTTGGAAAGTGTATATTGAAGTGTAAGTGGAAATATAAACTAATGTGCATCTAAGTATAGTTTAGTATTCTTGAGAGTATGCATGCTCAATCGTCACAAAAGTCCTTCTGGATAGTTGGCTGATTGAATGTAGCAACTTTTGCTGTCTTTAATCATAATAAAGTTTACCTCCCTATAGGAATGGCTTTTGGTATACATAATGAGTTTGATGGTTATTTTGGCAGCATAACTTGAATAATTGATGGATTAATATGCAAGTTTCCTCCATGTATTTTCCTCATGGTTGTGTTTTTTGGGCTTTGAAACTTTAATATTTTCTATGTATTTTTTCTTGGGATACATGTGTATTCAGTCTCCAGGAAACCTCTCATGACCAATAACTAAACAGAACTGAAATCTTTCACATCTGTCATGTTTCAGTCATAACTTTATAAATGGAAGTACTTGAAGATAACCTAAATAAGGAATTTCTCCCGGCAGTGTAGAATGATGTAGAATGCAGCCTAAGTTGCATGGTACGGGTTAGGATACGTGTTACGGCAAAGTTTTAAAAGATAGGGTAAGGGGACACATCTATTTATATATGTATGTTGCGCGCGGGCGCGTGTGTGTATTAAAATTAATAATTTACATAAGATCAATATTGTTCTTTCATTTACATAAGATCAACATATAAGAAATAGATGTGAAGTATAGGATATACGCCTAAGTGTATGACGGGTGTCTTAAATTAAAACAATTATTATATAATTGAGTATACACCTGAATAAAACATATGCATGTATTCAAGAAGTGTCCAAGAAGTTTTCTTATGGGTATGGGTATGTATATGTGTCTGGTTCAGGTATGCCTGCTGATAGAAGTACCTAGGTAATATAGAACTCAGCAAACAAAAATACTTCCTGTTGGTGAGCCCCATATGGCGCCCCTATAAGGTTGTCTATTCTTCTCAGACCACCTCTGTTAGAAGCACATCCAGAAAGTGATGTCTCATCTCACCAGCAAGGGGAGCTCTCAACTCAAGGGCTGATAGAAACTTATGAAGAGTTCAGTTGCCATATGTCTTTTCATGCTTGTAAAGCATCTAATATTTCTGTGTAACACATATACACTTACATGACAGCTGCCGCACATCCAGATTACATGGCCCTTTTCTCCCCCTTTCTCTAATCAGTCTGTAGATTCACAACTGAGGGGGGATGTCAGGCCTTCCCTCTGTAGTGAATTTGGAACAAATAATCTGAATTTCCCATCTTTTTATTTTATGCTACAGGTTATCTCTTAGAAGTAATTTGCTCAATGCTCTTCAGCTCCTCATCATTAACAAGTTGCACTATGATTTTCCAAACACTTTCCTAGGGCCTGTCAAATGCTACAATCTTTAGTAACCAAGTTTCCTGTTTTGATCTCTGATCTGGAAATCAATGTAAGAAATTGCACGGTTCCTCGCTGGCTGGACTGTCGAGCTTAGCTTTACCTTGGCCATCATTTTTTTCATTTTATCTCTTTTTGTGATTAAAGCCTGGACTTGAACTTGGGATTTGTTACAGTCCAATCCATCACTTTAACACTGAGCCAAGCCTTAGTTTTCTGCCAATTAGTTTTCACTACTTCATTTTCACCTGCAAATTCATACATGTTGGAATTTGGAATTTCATTTGCGCACCAGATTTCTGTGCATCACATAGATATCTGACTGTACCCTGCCCCCTTTGATCTACTCTCCCTCGAACACACACACACACACACACACACACACACACACATACACACACACACTTCTATGATGCTCCACAAAAGATTTTGATATTTCTTTATTTACAAATGAGAGTTTAGCCTATCTCCTTTATGTTAATAATATCTAATCTACCACTCTGTTTATCTTCCGACTTCAGATCTGAATCACCATAGAGGTGAATGCAATTTTGTTAGCACTTAACACCCAACTATTAAAAGTATGGACAGTAGCTTTTTTGTGAACTTTGAATGTACTAATTGGAAAATATTTACTGGCATTCTTAAATGGAAGTGTGAATCATGTTGCTTCCTCCTTTATCTCTGTGAGAGGGGAGCTCATCTTTCTGTTCTACATCTCCCTAAAGTTACTATATCTAATTTTTCATATTAACTACTGTAAGAGTACCGAGAAAGTTGGGAGATTAGAGGGAAAAATAGATGCTGGAGATACGAGCAGTGCGTCTAGCACTATCTTACGTATACATATATTTAATAATTTAGCGTGTATGATTCTTCATTCCAATCTACCATGGCTATTCTGTTTCTTATACTACAACATTTGACATGCGTACACTGTATAATGGTGTGTGTTTCTAAATATCTTACAGGTTGCAAATGAATCTTTGTTTAAGGAAGAGTGCAGAATTGATAAAATGATAAGGTGAATTCTGAAAATTTATCTCAGCTTTGATGTGACCCTTAATCTGACACTGATTACTTTTGCAGGGAGGTGGAAGAAAATCTGAGAGTTTTGAAGGAAAGGGATTTGAAGTAAGTCATTTCTGAAATGCTTCTCTTTGCATCACGGTTAACTACCTTACTGTTATCTATATTTATCTATATTAATGTCCATTAATTGCATTAGGTATCTCTACCTCACTAAGGAAGATATCAATAATCTTCCATGTTTTCAGGTTTGACTTCCATGGATCCTTCTGATTTACCCTCACATTTTGGCTAATATTTTTTGAAATATTCTCAGACATCTTACTTTGTTTTCAGAATTCCACATTAATGGCAATAAAAGCTCCTCATGGAACTAGTATCGAGGTTCCAGATCCTGATGAGGTGTGCAAGAGATTCTGAGATGTTATGATTATAGTAGATTTACTTACTGATGGGTTACTTTGATGTGTAGGGTCTTGGTTTCTCACAGAGGCGATACCAGGTCTTTTTGAGAACCTCAATGGGTCCTATCAATTGCTTCCTGATCAGGTATATTCTTGGCTACTGCATGAGATAATTAAATTATTGGTAAATGATCCTATGAGGTGCAACTCAAGTTAACCACTGCAGGATGCATCTCAACTTAATGTGTGACATTAGACTATAATATGCATATCTGATACATGCATTTTTAAATCACAAAAGAAGGTTCCACCTCAGAATAGTTAATTTGGAAAGAAATTATGATCTCGCAAAGTTCTTAGTGTGTACATCTTAACATAAGGGGAACTTTAGTGAACATTTTTCATCTGAATTTCTTTGTCCTTAATGCAAATAGTTTGCTGCTCTTTTGTTACAGCAATAATGAAGAGAGACCTTGGGCTTCAAATGAAGGGCAACAACCGGTACCCATGGATTGTTCTATTGATAATAATCACAATAACAGGGATGAAGGATCCTCTATGCATCCAGCAGACCAAGCTACTGCTACAACATCAGGCCCCATGCAAGAGGCCGATACTCAGAACATATCTTCAGATCCTTCGATTTATGACGAACAAGTAGGTGGCATAGTGAAGATTGTTCCACCTGATGTCGATGTAAGTATCTAATATACACTGAATGGCGGAAGTTTTCAATCTAGAAAGCTTCAGAGAGCTTGTGTATCGGTTATCATATCTTTTGGTTACTTGCAGGTAGATGCTGACTATTGGTTTGAGACAGACCAACAAGGTAGCCTCACGGATGTGTGGAAGGAGTGTATCCTTTTCTAAGAGGTTATTTCCTTTACTATCTGCCGCCGTGCTGTAAAAGGCTTGGTTTTTTCAGAAGCTGATCTTGGCAAAGCAACTATAACTTGAAGAGGTTGCTACTTGTATCAATAGATAACTTGCCCAATTTGAGATAACCCTGAAAAAGTTTGGAAATATTGCTTAACCCCTAAACTTGTGCAAATTTTCTGAATCTATTTTCAAATAACCCCCAACTTTTTGGGGGTTATGTCAAAAGGTTTTGGGGGTTAAGTCATATTTCTGAACTTTTTTTAAATATTTTTTTTCGGGGAAGGTGGGGTTGTCAAATTTACCCCTTAAATGCCAAAGATAACTTGCAAATTCCTTTACTCCAATGAAATCCAGAATGACAGGAGAGGATGGAGTATATTCCATGACCATGATGAAAGTTTACCAGCCGGATTCACCAAAATGAGAATGGATAATACGCTAATGGGCTTGCGGCTGAATGCCTCCTTGAAGGGAAGAAGCTTTAACCCGTTGGCCTGTAAAGAATATGGAAGGTGACACCAAATTAGGCAAGAGTAGCTGGGGTTGGAATCTTTTCATTTCCTCCCTGACCTGAGATATGTAAATCTGTAAATATTGATGATAGTCTGCATTATTAATCTTACAGCCACTAAGTACAAGGGCTCAAGTTTAGGCTCTTAAACTGTTCCTAACTCAATTTTCTTGTGCAATTATTTATTGTTGGGAAAAATCTGTGTACTTGTACTCATATTCTGATCATCCCTGAGGATCATATATAGGTGAATGAGATCCAGGGAGAGAAATTTCGAATGTTGGTTGTTTCTGTGTTGGCAAATATTGTATAATTCTTTTCTGTTACCTAAAGCTGCAGTTAGATCTTACCAGGCATCAGTCACAATTTGAATCAAATAGCAGCATTACAGTGATGCCCTGCTGCAAAACTTGTGTGTAGTTCAATATTTTTGATATGTATGGTTGATTTTGCGATCAGATGCAAGGACATTTGATACTCAAGTATTGACCCAAAAGGGTAGAAGAATTGCTATACAAGCAAAATGCGTCCTTACGCGTAATGATGATGAGATAGAATTTCATTATCAATGATTCAGTATGAAATGGACCCATAGACAGGCGAATACATTTTCATATAAGCAATTTTTATGACAGAATAATTTTTGTTCATTTCGAATGCTCGAAAATTTTTTGTTTATTCTTATGTACTATGGGAATCTGGGGTTTGAAGTAACTTCAGAATGACCAAGGGGTTTAATTTCAACTTACAGAATTCCGGATTTAGTTACCACCTACTTGAATGTAAGGGGTTTTGAAGTCTTTTAAAGTATTTTCCCTCGTTCTCCTAAATCCACCCTCATCAACACAAATTTTGTTCACTCCTAATTTAGGGTGGAACTGAGCTGAAAGAAATTTCCTCGACTTCCAACTTCTTCTCTCTCCTATCTTCCAACTTCCCTTACCACCATGAAATCCCAAACAGGCTATTAACATATAAAATTTCTATCAGTCATATTAGAAGGGGCAAGATTTCACATATAAGAGAAACTAAATTTTATTTTTTTCGTCTTAGCGACAATGTTAAACCAGTTCTGTTAAAATAGGAAGTTATACAGGGTCAAGCTTTGGACACTCTAGTCAGCCTTACATATTCGGGGTTGTTATCGGTTGAGGATTGTTGGGTAGGACTAGAATTTTTTTTTTAATAAAGGATTTCAATTTAGGATTGTTATTGGCTTAGAAATGCCTAATTATAGGTTGTTTGTTCATTTAGGATTTCAATTTATTTCCAGTCATTTTGGAATGCCTAGTTAAAAAATAAAACAATCATTTCTCGGAAAAGCTTCGGCGTTTCAATTCAAAAAGGAAGAGGAATAGAATATATTTAGCAACGTGACGCCCTATAATCAGCGTCGTATCTAAATATAGTGTATAGTTGTGTATTGCATAAGCTTAATCCAAGGGAGTGGAGAAGCACGTCGACTTGTGTTGCAGTGGATGATTGAGCTTGACCTGAAACTAGCTTAATCAAATTCACACACAAGAGTATAAAAAGGGCAAAGCATTAGACTCGGTCTTTCTAAGAGGAAAGTTCCAAAAATTAAAAAAAGAAAAAAAAAAGAAAAAAGAACAAAAAGGGCTGATGAAATTGAAGGTTTTTTTTAAAAAAAATTAGCAAATTAAAGCTATATTTGAAAAACTATTGTTTAGAAATTACAACTCCTTTATTTGTTGTGTCTATGTTATCCCACTCCTATATGAATGATTCTCATAAGATTCCTACTTTGTTTTCGATGAAACTAATTAAGATGCCTGCTTTGTTTTCAACGAAACTATTTAATACGAATCATAGTATTTTACATTAAAATATTAACTTTAACTAAAATTTCAAAGCTAGCTTCTTAAAAGTTAAGTCTTATCTTAAGATAGCAAATAATAACTATCTCATCTTTGTGAGTTAATAATGGTGTTCAACTAATTCTTCTAACTAAAACGAAAATGAAAGGTATCGGAATTTTTGGATGCATTATTTTTTGGACAGCGTTCCAATCCCATTTCATTTTGTGGGCCAAGCCATACCAAATTATAACATGCGGGCCCTACAAAATTATAAAGGAAATCATTTTGCGAACTGTTTGCAACCAAACATGCTACTTTTAGCGGGGTAAATATTTAAATATCCCAACAAGGGGGCCCTTGTATAGATTTAATAACACAATTAGCAAAATTACTAGCAAATCCCGTAGAAAGAAAGAATTCAAAAAAATCCAACTCGGCAGTGACGACTCTACTCGCTAGGCTCCTCTTTCACCGCCAATCGCCGGTCGTCGGAGCGCCGGTTCAAGGTTTCCGGTTCATCATCTCCGGTCCTTTCAATTGTCGGCGAGATTTACAAAATATTCTGTCTCAATTTTTTTCAGTTGCTGTCGAAGTCTTTTGCCTCCTTTTTTTTTTTTCCTTCTCTTTATCTCGTGGATAATCTCAGAAAAGGTACCGATTTCATTTTCTCCTTTGTAATTTTCCCCTTAAAATCATTTTTTTTTGTTTGCTGGCTGTATTCTTTTTAATTCGATTTGACTTAGGGTTTAAGCCTCATCTCGAAATTTATTTTTTTTAACAACTTTTTCTAGGGTTTGTCTTGTAGATTTGCGTGATTTCGGGGTTATATATCGCAATGTGGGAATATAATAAGTAGATTTCGTTGGGATGACCTTTTTGTGAGCCATCTTGAACCCTAGTTTTGGAATATACTGCATTTGCTATAATTTTCTTAAATTATCTGAATTTTTTCTTCAAGTATTCGTTGATTGATTCTGTTAGTTACTTGTAAAGCTAAGTTTCTAGAAGATATATAGAATCTAATCGCTTCCTCTTATTTTAAGTTGATTGCAGTTGTGCTATTTGTCGAAGCGCGGATTGGAGAGAAGTTGCTTGTTCGTACATGAACTAAGATTCAAAATGATTGGATCTTTTCTTACGAGAGCTCTAGCGTAAGTAATTTGGGCCTTAATTAGTTGGTTCAATATGCAACCAATGGAAACATTCCTTAGGTTGATCTTTAAGGCGGGGAAATTCATGAATTTTTATTTTCTTGGCTTTGGAAATTGTAGATTGGTTCTTGGCTATGCTTATCCGGCCTACGAATGCTTCAAAACTGTCGAATTGAACAAGCCGGAGATTGAGCAGTTGCGATTTTGGTGTCAGTATTGGTAGGCTTTTTGTAGCTGTTTCATCGAACATATAATTGTGTTTTGGGTGTACAAAAATGCCACTTATCAGCTTGTCTTTATTTTCTTTTTGTAGGATTTTAGTTGCTGCACTGACAGTATTTGAGAGAGTAGGAGAGAGTTTTATTTCATGGTAGGGTTTATCTTTAAATTTATGTTTGCACTACAAGTTTCAAATTGTGTCATGATTTGACCTTTTCTTTTGAAGGTTGCCAATGTATAGTGAAGCAAAGGTAGCATTTTTTGTATATCTTTGGTATCCTAAGACGAGGGTATGTTATCTTCTCTCTAGCAATTATACTGTATTTATTAGTTATGTATATCCTTTTTAACTTTAAAATGAACAATGACAGGGAACAGCTTATGTTTATGAAACCTTCTTCCGACCATATGTTTCAAAGCATGAGATTGAGATTGATCGTAATTTACTTGAATTGAGAACAAGGGCTGGAGACATGGTCATTCTTTACTCACAGAGAATCGCTAGCTATGGGCAAACAAGATTTTTTGAAATCTTACAATATGTTGCCTCCCAGTCGCCATCACAGTCAACAAGACCCCGGCCTGCTCAGGTACTAATTTACCGAGATAAGCGGTCTTGCTTACTGTCTATTTGATGCACCCACTTTGTCTCTGTGAGCACTATGCTTTATCTTTCTTTATAATTTTTCCTTGAGACAATGAATATAGGTTAATTTATTTCTCCGCTAGAGATTATGACACACAAACAGTGGATTGGCTCATGAATTAGAGCTACAATCTTTATATGTCACCCTCATGACCTTTCACTGCGAGTGAGACAACAACCATGAAACAATTGATTTACATTAAATGATGCAGGGTGAACTTGGCGTTTGTTTTTTATATGGTAGATCTTTTCAAAGATCTGTAGGGAACATGGGATTCTTTTCTGTGTCATTGTCTTGCACTTTGCAAGAGTTTCATGTAACTTCCAATGGTTGGGTTGAGTTGATAAATTATGATTGAAGTGTGGACAGCGGTATATGGTCTGCCAAAGAAATGCAGGAAACTTTGAAGTTTAAACATAAAAGTACCGAAGAGTCTGCAACTGAAGAGTCTGCTATAACTTTGCTAGCTCCCTTGGATTTGCATTTTAAATTAAATCCAAAATAATTTGAATGTTGTGGCGATCCAGAATTTGGGAATGTTATTTGTTAAACAATTTGTGTGTGAGTGTGCACGCGCACGTGTGCGCCTGTGAACTCAAATTTTCTTCCTGATTCGAAGTTCCTACATCAAGATATTGCTATGATGTCTCGCATCTTGTTGTGTGGATGAACATTTATTTGACTTTTCCATCTGTTTTCTTTCCCAATGTTACTCTCTCAACTTTCTTATTTTGTTATTAGTCTACTAAACCGATTTTCGTAGGACCTCTCAATTCCTTCAAGTTATTTCAAGGACTCTTAAGTTACTTTTAACTTTTGATAAAAGAATTATCCCTATCTAACAGCCTCCAACTTAAGATCTCGTCCTCCACCATCTAACAGTTCCAATGATTGTAAATCTACTTGCATAGCTAACAAAATCCATGGAGAGCAGCACCCATCATATCTAAGTGTTCTAACCCTTTCTTTTCAGCATGAGTCCAAAAGCATAGTATCCTCCCTCGTGTAGCTAGGGCATGTTTCTCGTTGACCATCGTGCTTAAGCCTTATACCAACTCTATAGTTAATTTCTCACAAATTTCTAAAATGCTCTTCATTGAAATAAGAAGAATCAAAAGGGTGCTAACAGAGTAAACTAATATTAAAATAAATAAATAAAAATTAATTTTGAGAGGGAATGGTAAAATAACTTCTTCCATTTTATTTATATTGAGTACAATTTAATTCTGTTCCAATTTACTTATATCGAGCATAATTTAATTGAAGCAATTAATCTATAATTTTGGGAACTAGTAGAATGTCACTTCACCGGCAAAAATTATTGTGGGTTCATATGTTACTTGCTCCAATTACACCTAGCAACATGCAAGTACCATGTTTTAATATACTAGTGGTATGAATGAAACAGATAGATAATAGATTTGTACTACCAAACATATCTATCTGTTTGTTTCAGCATGGAGTATGTCGTTTTCGTAGGAGCTTCCCGTGAGTGTTGGATAGAATAGCAAATTGGACCATTACATTTTACTTGGGGTATTGTACAGAGTTTTAGCAGCACCCCTGCAACCCCCCCACGGGCCCCCCACCCCACCCCCCCACCCCCCCATGAAAGAAAAAGCAATTGATAAAATATTTTTCCCAATTTACACCTCACATACCCTCACGTATGAAATCTAGTGCATTTTACAGTGGGGACATAGAAGAAAGTTACTTGACCGGTTAACTTTGGGTTTGATTAAAAAGTATTAAGCTTGTCTTAGGTCTCATTTTATGAATTACTGCCTAATCTAGTTTTCAACAAAAATGTTGGAGGTACTGCTTAAGTTGAATTAGAACATGACATGAAAGCATTATTTGTTCATGTATCTATATTACTAATGGACATGGATATATCCCTGTTGTCCATGTTTATTAAGTTATGGGTAGTGATTCAGATTAGCATCGCAATAATATATGTATCTGTACAGGTTCCAAAACTTTTCACTAGTGTATTTTCAGATTAGTGCCTAAACAGTTTTTGATTTATAAGAGTCAGAGTTCCTTTCATTTTCCTCAAAACCATTACATTCTTCTAGTGTGATGTGTCCCCAACTTCCCATATCGAGGATTTTCTATCTTAAATCATCGCTTAGCGAATGGTTGATGTTCTCTCAAGATCGCATCTTCTCGTGTAATAAAGTTGTAGACAAATCTTATTGTTCCCCTGTCACTATATTGGGCTCCTTAGGGTTTTGCTTATGTTATAATCTCCTCTAGTACACAGACATGAATATCTACCTTAGCAACACCCTCTGCTTGTAGACTTTCTCAAACTGCATTTATGCAGTTAATCTGACATGTAATCATGCTTATGCCTCTGTTAGAAAAACTACTTCACTTTTCCAAAGATTTTTTAAGAAAATGCTCGTACTGGATGTCTTTCTTTTATCCTCAGTCATATTTCTGTAGCCATCTCTTCTATCTCCTTTGCAAATCACAGCAGCTTCTCTTTTTTTATATATATTCAATCAGTAATGATTTTAGTTCCTCGTTACCCGCTACATTGTAGAGAGCTTTAGCCAACTAATTATTCGCCAAAAAGCTTTAGCCAACTAATTACTTGCCAAAATCTATTTTTTAGGAGCCTGCCTGCTTAACTTGGCTCTTCTCTCACCATGGAAAAAACTGTAGAAACCTACAAGGCCAATCTTATTTAACTTTGACGCTTGTGTAGGGGTCAAAAAAATAATCCATTTCCGAGGAAGTATCCGTACTCGGATCCGTTTGGATGCTGATATAGTGAAATATCCAGATCCGTATCCGAAGTATCTGAATCTGTATCCGAAATATCCGAATATATGTTGGTCATACAGTTGTAACAGTTTTAATCCTTAGATTAATGAATTTGAGGTTAATTTGATGATCAACAGATCTAATCGTTGGTTTTTTCAGATATAACGAACATATTAATGAACTCTCTTATCATGTGACCTATATGTTTTCAATATTATCTAGTTTTCTCATATCTGCTTATATATTTGCATGTATATCCGTAGCCATATCCGATTTTAGTAGATATGAATATGAATTTTCCTTACCGAGGCATATCTGTATCTGTGATTAGCAAGCGGATATGGATATGGTAAGTAACATATCCGAGCCATATCTGAATTGTATGCACACCTAGGCTCGAGTCCATGTATATGCTCTGTTACATATAATGACCTTCACTGTATGTTAGCAAAAACTTGAGTATATTAATTTTAGTTATGTCTAAGGTTATGTTTCCCAACTTCCTCCCATACAGCTAATCTGTTCTGATGTTTGCTAGTCAAAATTCTTTCCCATGCAACCGCACCCAATGTTATGATTTCCTGCAGATATTTCTTCAATCAAACATAGAATTGCCAAACATGATTTCATTGATATGTACAAGCAGTAAGTAAATCTAGTGAATATTTATGTGGCTTGTAGAGATATTCTTGGTTTTAATGCCAATGTTAGTATGACATCTTTCTGGAACTGAGGCCATTCACGGTGCCTGATCAGTTTTGGGAGCCAACGAGGTTAGAAGTGATGTCACAAATTAAATGTTCCTAACTGGAAATTCAGGATCTGCGAATTGAAGACAGTAGATGCGTGTTTGCTTCCTAAAAGCGAGGGCCTAGAATGATATCCCATGTCAATCATGTACGCAATGGGCTTTGTAGATCTGCAAATGAAGACAGTGGTTGAAGTGTTGTGTCATTTACCGATTAGCATTTTTGTGAAGTTATCATGATGCTAGCTTTGCTGCATCTTCCTCTAATTACTTCTGAACATTATCCATGTGTGACACCTGAAGCAACGTCATATAGTTAACCGAACGAAGTTTCTTTCCATTTGGAGTTGTCTCCTACGATATAATCATGCTCCCTTGTCATTGCACGTTCAGTTGGATTCTAATTCGGTAACATCGTTAACCTTAACTGTATGGACGCAGCTTTGTATATAGCATATCTTTGGAAGTACAACCACTCTACTGTGATTCATAGGCTACTGAGAAATTTCTCCTTTTTCCATCAACGCAGCAACGTCAGGAAACTCGTCAGCAATCTCAGCAAGTTCGTCCAACAGCACCCACCACGGCCACACGCCAACCAGCAGTATCCCAACAACCTCAGCATCTTACTCGCCAGCCGCCACCTCCTGCTAGTCCCTCAAAGAGCCCTCTACAAGAACCTACAAAGAAAGCGGCATCTTCTTCAGCAGTCACCGTTCCTCCTGCTGCTCAGTCTCAGTCCTTGGCCAAAACTGCTAGTCTCCCCAGTTCTTCTGGCCAGCCTCCATCACTAGGGAAAGCTGCTGGTCTCCCGAGTTCTTTAGACACTGCTTCATCTGCTTCTTCCCCTGGTGATGTTGATAAGATGCAAGTTGAAGTGACTAGTGCGATGTTGAATAAGGAGCAAAATCCGCCGCCGCCTCAGGAAACGCCAATGGAGGAGGCGATTCGTGTCACTCGTGGGAGGTTGAGAAAGCGAGCCGCTGCGGGTGGTTCTTGAACTCTGGAAGTATGGATTTGCCAAGCGTGAGTCTTGAATCCTTCTTGGCGGGGGGATGAGACGAGTTATTCTGGGTGGGGAATTTTTTTTTTTGGCTTCCTCGATGTGGGTAAATAACTCTGATGTCTGAGGACATGGAACTAGCAGTTCTTGGTAGCAAGTTTGATGTGTGTGATGATTTTATTGATGTATTGATCCTGCTTTCTTCTGAGTAGTTGTTTGTTCTTGTTGGTTATGGATTTTGGCAGGCTGGGCCTTGCAGTTTTTGATTGGGCTGGGCTTGATCAATATGTGTCGCACATAGGTTGTAGATTACCTAAGTCAGCCTCTTATACCAGTCGGATAAATATGTGTAATATTTGCATTTATTAGCTGAGTATAGTATTTAGTACAATTCAGTCTACAAGTAGTAATGTCGCCAGCTAACAAGTGCTGTTACTAACTTCTGTTTCGAAGAAATAACAGAGTGAATTGTGCCGTTGTTTTTTTAACATAACAGGTTTGGTTTTCTCACAAGTTTCTAAAATGCAAATCTGGGCCAGCCCACTAGGTAATATATGAGTTAAAATGTTTAATTAGAAGTTCGGCAAGATTGATTTCTCTGTTTAGCTTAATCTGGTATCGGAATAATTCATGGATTATTTGATTGAAATGTTATTTATATTTGGTTAGGGGTGCAGGTGGGTTAGTCGCCTTGAATATTTTCACAAGATTTGGGATAATTGCTAAAGTAAGATAATTTTTAAAAGTGAGATATTTTAGGGGGATAATTGAGAACAATTTTTTGGAGTGGGATATCTTGTGGGATAATTTGTATAATCAAGAAGAATCTAATTTATGCATTTTGATAAAATACTTATGACTTGTACATTTTTAAACTTGTTATTATTGATTAATAGTTGTTTTTTCAATAATGTTAGTTATTGTGGAATAACTTTTGGAAAGACTACACCATATTGTTAATAATTGTTACAATAATTTATAAATTTTTTATTTTGTGAATTATTATTATAATAAAAATCTTTAAAAGTATTTTTTTTTCTATTTTCTTCCTTTTTTACTCCACATCTCTTTATTTAATATCTCAATTTCAATATTTTTTATAAATTATGGAGGTATTTATTTTTACTTTAAATTAATTATAGAGAAATAATATTCAGTAAAAAAAAAGGAAAATAACATATGAAGAGAGGAGTAAGGAGAGATGATCCAATTTGATGGTGTGGTCTAATGCTGGTGATGACCATCGGATGTATAGAGAGAATGAAAGAGGAAAGAAATTAAAAATAATAATAAACAAGAGAGTTCTACTTTTTTTTACCGACTAGTTCTAGGCTTAACATGAGATAATTTGAGAAGCTAGAACTCTCACTTTTGAATAGAAAATGGAAAAAGTGGGGTAATTTTGTACAGTTATCCCAGTTCTAATTTTATTCTAGTTTTAATCGACTAACATAATATAATTTTATTCTATTTCTACTTCTAATTGACTAACCCTATAAAAATTTACCCCACAAATTATCATAGTTCTAGTTTTGAGTTCTGCTTGACTAACTTCCTAAGAGATGACGTTTTGATAGAGTTTTAATTTTTTTTTATGTCCTAACAATACTTGCTAATTACCATAAAGATTATTTATGTACTGAAATAAAATTTTAGAATGTAAAATGTATAATGCACTAACAAATAATCTTGTATATGGGATGTCTGAATTGTAATGTTTGATTTGCGAATTAAGAAACACCGGAATATGTTTAATTTTGTTTGATGAACATCTGAATTGAATTTGGATGAATGTTTGGACAAATATTCATTGAATTATAAGACAATTATTTGACATTTAACAATGCCATCGTGCATTTGATATAATTGCCAGTCAGTTGCTTTCGGGTACACGCAATTGACATTTTCCCTTGATTATTATTAGAGAATATCAACATGAAATCACCGGAATCCATCAAAAACTTGTATATTATTCAACAAAATACTGTTTCAGCTCAGTATACTGGTCAGCAGACAACTCCACCTTTTGCAAACTATTTGAGTGATTAGTCCTTTATGTTTCTTAATAGTAGGATCTCAATATTCTAATTGTGATTAGTTCTCAGTTGATCTCTTTGATAAGTAGCGGGTTTTATGAATCCACCATCGGGCTTAACCGCCGTCTCTTTAGTTAGTATTTAATGTTTAATCACACTTAGCATGAGGGTTTAAATTTTAATTAATGAGGTCAAGCAACTATTTCATAACGATAGAAATTAAATCAAGCACATGTAGGTCCAACAAAATTGTCTGTCTGTCTCTCTTGAATGATTCAGACCGCCCAAAGACTTGGGCACTGTTTTCTCATAATAAAAAGTTGTTACACCTGCTGCAAATAGTACAGAAATTATTAAATCCTATGACGTGCCATCTGGCTGGGGGAAATTAAATAAAAGAGGTAAAAAACAAGCTGCATGTTTTACAATAGTTGGCCGTGTGAAGAGTCGAGCACTTCGAAAATTAAGAAACTGGTTGAAATTGCAAGAATTTTCTTAATATATCATTCGTTAAAAAGACATGCACAGATGAAAATTTTTCAAAAGGGGCACACCCCACTAAGCTAGTAGTAATATTAATGAAAGATATTCAAACGAGCATTTTAATAATCCCCGAAATAACGACATCTCGGTTTATTTAAAAAGGAGAACATAATATAAAACATGGTAATGGAGAATTTCATCTGAAATCCAACAGAATTTCAGGAGCTTGTTTGGGATTAGATAACTTTGAAAGGATAATCATGCGTTACATGTACATTTGTGTTCTTTATTTTTTATTTTTTATTTTTCTTCTTCTTATTACAGTTTTTCTATAACATAATAGACATGGATGCGGTAACCAAAAAAAAAAAAAAAAAACCTTGCATGTTTATCCTAGATATTAAGGCGAGTCTAAGTTTTTCGTTCTTTTTATTCATAAATTTAATTTAATATTTCTTATCTTGTTTATGAACCAGTAGGATATTTTTTCTAATTTGTTGTTATTTGGGTATTACAGTTCAATTGCTAGTTGTATTTACACAACACAAAAAGGAAATCTAATTTATCTTTTTTATTAATATAACTTTCATATGGTTTTGTGAGAACTGAACGTTGTACTACGATAATTTAATATGGTTTACCATAAGATATATTAGGTAAAACCGTCAGTAGCTATTCAGAATTCATCCTATTTAATGATTTACTTTATTAGTTCGCTCTGAAGTTACTTTTAAGTTTTTAAGTTTAAAATTTTTTTTATACATGTCACCGTAAGAATAAAGTGACAGTAAGAAAAAGGATATTATCTTAGGACAAGTGTAAAGATGATATATTTATTTTATCCTAATTTAGGAATCCACGATTAAACATTCAATCTTCTTATTCGGGCAACAACTAATTCATATAGATGCTAGTACTCTTCAGAATATTATTATGAATTGTCAAATAAGAGGGAGGAGTTAAAAGCGTATAAAAAACCGCAGAAGGGTCCCTCAAATCAGAAAATCTCACACAAAATTGATTTATCTCTATACAAAAAAACAACAACAACAACATGAGCAGAGTTTTTAATTTAATTATTTACCGTCAAAAATGTGCAAAGGATTAGAAAAGAAAATGATTATAGTTATTGCATATATGGTCAACATCTATTTATGTTGCTGATGAAATATATGGATTCAATTTCTCTTTCTACTTTCGCCAAACAGAAATTGATTACTTTTTTTAGATTAAAAACAAAACAACTCTTGTGCTAACTTAAAAATAAATTTATGATTTTTTTTAATGAGAATCAACTTTAAAATAGGACGAATTGATAGAAACCACGTCTAAAGTTATTTCTATAGGCTTATCATCTTATAAGTGGCTTTAATTTTCATTCAATCACTTTTTGTCAACTTCTACTCTACTAACATCCAATCTATTCTTATTAATTGTGCATGCCCATTGTTTATTTCCCAACTACATGTATAATTAATAAAAATATTTATGATAATTAAGATATTAATTGAGTGAACTCTAACAAAAAGTGATTGATTGAAAACTAAACTTATTTCTAAAGTAGCCTGTGAAAAGAAAAAAAAATTCAAAAATAATATTTATTCATTTAATATATTATAAAGGTGGTTTTCATGAAGAAACAATCTAAAAATTATAGTTCCTCGTAATAGAACACAAGATTAAGTCTTCAACTATTAGTCGTTCTATTTTCTCATTTTTTTTCACAGGTAGAACAAACCCAGTAAAATACAAACAAAGTTCAAAAGCCCCTCAAATATCAAAATTTACACCTAAACCCCTCGCGACCACGTCCCCACCTTCCAAAACTCTTGCTCGTCATAACGCTATATATGAACATAGGAAAAGGGAAAAAAAAAGAAAAAGAAAAAACTCAAACTTTAGCTCGGAAAGGATAACTTTTATTTCCCTTCTTTCTTTCTTTTTTAATTATTAAAATCTCAGACTACTTATTGGGCCGGGTTCGGATCTCAACCCGCAACAACTGTACCCGACACCCTGACCTGAATCTTCTCGGATTTGGAAGGGCTTTTGGAGTTCTTAGCCTTCTGCTTTTGAGCCACCACGCTTCTCCTCTCGCTCGCCTCGTCCATCTCGATCTGCTCCTGCCTGCACTCCTCGCTGCAGAACGGCGTGTCCCCTCTGCAGATTCCCAAAATACCCTCATCAGCATCCTCATCATTCCCCTAAATTTACGAGGGCAATTTCGTCACAAGGAAAAGAGCCAAACCTGTACATGTAGATGTCGCGGCCGCCGCCGAGGGGGCGCTTGCAGAGGTGGCAGGAGTCGAGGAAGTGGTGGGCCCCAGCCCCGCCGTCGTCGGAGTAGGGGGAGAGCCGGGGGGAGCGGGGGCTGGGCCCCGCCGTTTTGTTCCCGCGGGGGGAGGGGGAGGCGCGTCTCGGGAAGGGGACGCCGGATTCGACGTCGGAGGAGAGTAGAGACTCGAAGGAGGGCGAAGGGGAGAAGCTGGCGCTGATTTTGTAGTCCATGCTGCGTTGATTTTGTGAAATTTGATGAAAGAGTAGGGGCAGGTGAGGGGTTATAAAGGAGCGTGAGAAAACTCTTTAAAAAAAAAAAAAAAATCCCTCCCGTTTTTTAATTAAAAAACATGGCTTTGAAGCTGGGGGTGTTTTGCTTTCTGGAATCCATGTGAACGAGAATGCATCCTTTTGGCTATGAGAGTGGGGGCATCATTGTTTCTCCCCTTTGGTTTGCTTTTTCTCTCCTTTGGTTTGCTTTTGAGAAACCTTGAGGGGAAAAGGTTGGCCTTTTTAACACTTGAGCCCATTTCTCTTTTAATTATGACATAGTAGTTCTTTGGGAATGTGGAGGAGTTCGCATGCAAGTAAATGGGGAAATATTGTAATTTTATTGTTTATTTGATGGATGGTCGGTTTTACATAAAGGAAGCAATTAATCATTTAGAAAATAGAATGTGTGAAAATGTGCTAGGTTGTTATAGGTAATCTACAAACATTGTAAATCTGAGATTTGGTGGTTCATGCTTGAGGTTACAATTCGTATGATAGATATGAATAGCGTGGATATAATCATATACTTGTAAATTAGATTTTCATCAATGTCATCAATGAATTACGTAAGAATTGTTAGATATAGTAGTATTAGGGTACCTGCTTTCCTTTATTTTAGTCCCACATCGGTTAAGATTTTAGAACCTCTCATCTTACTCTTGTATTTAAGCAGTTCAATACAATAAATAAAATAAATCTCTTTTCTCAAAAAAAAACTCTATTTTTAACATGGTATCAGAGCCATTCTCTTGATCCCGGAGAGACAGACCTCTTTCTTCTTTCTCTACATTGAGCCGTCGAGGGGGTTTTGCCAAAAACTCTGCGCTTCCCCTTGGCGGCCTAAATGTCGGATTCAACCTTGACGTCCCAGCTCCGCACCTCGCTGCTTTGCCAAACGACACTGTTCACCCGTGGACTATTGTCCAATTCGAGTACTGTTCATCCTGCCGAACGACACTATTCAAAGGGGTACTGTTCGGCCTCGAATTGCTGTCCTGTTTGAGTTACTGTTCATCATGAACCTCGCTGCCTCGACGCAGATGTCGACCTCGACAGTATCTCTGATAGCCAACTCACTGTCGGCAGTCCAAACCCTACCACATCCAAAACCCTAGCCCACCGCCACTCGATGTTCATCCACCACCGGCCATTGTCCGGTTGAGCCAGCGCTATCACCGCTCCACCATTCGAGCCAACATTGCACCGTTGCACCGTCCCTAGACCAGATCCGCACTACGGCGCCACCATCGCTCTATCGTTCGAGCAAACACTGCACCATTTCACCATCGCTCCGCCATATCCGCACCATGCAGCCACCACCGCTCAATCGGTCGATGGCTCTACACTGTTGCTCGCACATTCGAACCATATCTGCACCTTAGCGCCACCACTGCTCGACCACACGAGCTAGATTCGCGCAGCAGCGACACACGGCTGGACCGACACCGAGCCATAACCGCAGCAAAAAGCCAGATCCGCACGGGCGTGCCACTTCGCTCGAGTGACATCGAGCTAGAACCACACCATGGTCTACCAAGCACCAGCCTCAACATCACCAATTTCTAAGCCTCGCAAGCCCCTTCTCGCAAGCAACTCATGCCCACCAACTTAAACACTTCCAAACTTGCACACTTAATTTTCATAGCAGCGACCAACAACTATTTGACTTAATGTCCCAACTGCGGCATCCACGGCAATGACACCGCCGAATCTCACCACCTGCAGCACCCACGACAGAGACATCGCCGGACCATCTGCAACTGCACCGCCCACGGCAGCGACACCGCTGGACCCTTCTATCTGCAGCGCCCTCAGTAGCGACATCGCGGGACCATATACCCAATCTTACCACATGCAATTCTAACAACCGATGTGCTCCAATCAACCACCTCTCGCCAAGTCATGTCAATAAGCATCTATGCAAATTTGGCTCGTCTTATCCAAGCTCTCGGTTCTCTAATAATCGCGAGTTTGATTGGTGGTGTTATAGTAGTATTAGAGTATCTGTTTTCCTTTATTTTAGTCCCATATCGATTATGATTCTACAGCCTCTCCTATTACTCTTTGTATTTAAGCGGTTCAGTACAATGAATAAATTAAGTCTCTTTTCTCCCAAAAGCTCCATTCTTAACATGAATAAGATAATTAGTTTGCGAAGATTTTTTTTAATCTACCGATTTAGTGACACAATGTACAGATAAATCATGAACCATTTAAGCTTTAATATACGGTTCATATTTGTTTATCACGTTTATAGAAATGAATTTTTAGCTTGAACTATGATTTTTTTTAACTTGATGTATAGTTTTGCAATTGACACTCCAGCAGGAAATATATGCTAAAACAATTAACAAGAAGGGTATTTGTGATTAATGAGCAAACGGACAGGCTGAAGAAAAGGCACACATTTGCAAAAAGCGACACTTCAGTGACTTCATCCAACTTATTACGATACTACCATTTCATGAAACTAAGAAAGCTTTTCAGGCAGGTGTCCCCACAACAGTACTCGCGTAATTATAACGACAAAAAAGAAACACCTGTTTTTAGTGAAAATTAATAAATTATGCAGATTCCAAGAGAGAACCGCCTAGATCTCTGCCTGCCCCACACCCGCTCAACCAACGGCCACATGCCCGTTACGTCACCTGCTTCGGGCCCTTTCCACCGGGCACAGCCGGTACCCAAAAGCCTAACAGCATGATTCTGCCGGTCACTTAATACGCTGACGTCACGTGGACCCCACGGCTGCCCCTTTGTTTTCCTCCTGTCACTGTTCTCGGATTACCTTTTTCCCGGACTTAGACGGGGACCCACCACAGTATGGTTATTATTGGAGTGGGGGCCGCAGTGATGATGGCGAGAGTGAGTGGCGCTTTGGGTGCGACTCGAGGTTCGAGGTCACGGTTCCCTCGTCTTCACGCTACGGGCAGTGACCGTACGTCTATTAGTCTGTTCGGGCAGATCCCTTTGCAGTCAATACGTGGTGGGCAGCTGGATCCTCTCTTCTTCTGTAAGAAAATAAGTTTGCAGATTTACCCTCTGTATTTACGGTTATAGCATGGTGCTGCCTCTTATTTTAACTGTAGTATTTACAGATGAGAGCTTCCATTTTGAAATCTTACAAAAAAAGGAAAAGGAAAACTGTGACGATGAATATACAAATTACAAGAATTTATATTTGATGGATTATAAAACTTAACTCATGATACAATGCAAGTGTCTTTTAATATAGGACAAGAGAGTGGCGTCTTTTGAATCTCATCGATCAAGAATTTAATGTAATTTTTAAAATCAATTGATACTACGGTGTGAGTTAAAAATTTTGACCGTGAGAAGGGGCTGTCAAGACTAAACATGAGTGATAACTTGTGAATTTGACTGTAGCGGAAAGATCTTTTGGATAATTTAAAATAGAGAATGCACTTTATTAATGTAAGTGTAAAAGCAACTGTATATATGAAAGGATGTCATGTGAAAGGACAACAAAAATCGACAAAGACGTATACGTGCGTTATTGACTCGCGTAGTTTCTTAGTTTAAAGTCTAAATTACACTTAAATATCCTATTGTTTCATTAATTTTATATTTAAATATTTTGATTTATAAAAAATAGCATAAAAATATTCTAAACTATTCAAAAGTAACACAAAAATACTTTAAGTTGTTCAACAGTAGCACATTGCTACCTTACGTTAGTTGGGTGTTAGAATATTCTAAGAAATATTCTCATGTGCTTAGCAATTGATCCTATTTGTTACTTTAATTTTAATTTTACCCACCCCTTCAATTTATTATCACCTTTAATAGAGGCTATTTTTGATAAAACAGATAGTTTTATTTTAACGGTGTTAACACTATTCTAACGGTGGACAGCCTAGGATATTTTTTGCTATTTTTTATAACTCAGAGTATTTGAGTGTAAAGTTAGTGAAACAATAGGGTGTTTAACTGGCATTTGCCCTAGTTTAAACCAGTTTTGTGGATCAAAACCAATTTAAGTCCCACGAGTCAAATCGGCAAAAAAAATGGACTACTGGAACTTAGTTCGATTATGATAGGCCAACTTTTTGTGAGAATAAAGTTACTGTTCACGCGTGAACAGTAAACGCGTGAACAGTAACGCCCAAAAATAAAAAAACCTCTTTTGTTTTAGTCCC
>JBAKGM010000200.1:12890804-12901367 GCA_037177215.1 Asparagus racemosus | reverse complement strand
AAAAAAAAAACCGCCTCAAAAAAAAAAAAAAAAAAACCCCACTCACAGCCCCACCAAAATTTTTTTTTTCTTTTATTCTAGTAACCCCCCTAACTTTGGTGTGCCTCACAGAACCCCTTAAACTTTTGAATTTTTCCCATGCTACTCCCTAACAGTGTAAATGGATTAACAAGCTACACAATCAAAATAATGGTTGGGCATGGCATCAACAAAGATTTTTTGATATACCCTCAAATTTCATGGGGGGCTCACAGGAATAAAAAAAAGGTCAGGGGGTTTCGTGGGAAGAGCCTCAAATTTGGGTGTACGTTTTTTGATTTGGCAAGAGATAATAGCATGTTAGTTCTCTGTTACCTATTGAACAATTTAAGGATAAACTTAATTGGAAAATATTAAAATTTCTAACACCATTCCATTTTGGGTGGAAGGGAAGTAGCTTACTTTACCAGCACTTTATCAATAGAAACCGATGCTAAAGATTCTTGATTAGGACAAAATAAATGGGTATTTCTTTTGAAGCCTTTTGCTTAGTGATTTAGCTGGTTATGTGTCAAAGACTCTAGCAATGGAAGCAGGGGGGGAAATCCAAGAAGGTTTGCAAGAGAATCACTTTAAACAGCAGCTTGCGGCAACTGTTAGAAATTTACGGTGGAGCTATGCAATCTTTTGGTCTGCTTCATCTAGACAACAAGGGTATGGAGTTTATTTATTAACTCTTATTAGACTCTTCTATTCTTCAAGTTTATATTCTTTTTTACCCCCTCTGTGTTTCCCATGAAACTGAGTAGAGCTCCATCTCAGGGTCATCATGGGTTTATTCAGTTGCAATCTAATGTCATTTTGAAATGCTTAGTTGTTATACAGGTATTTTCTTTGTGTTTTTCTCTGCAATATGCTAATGGAAATGGTCAGAATTTCATTTGTACATGTTGCCAATGCATCTCCTTCTGTAAATTGAGAAGCTTTTTCTTTACCTTTTTCATCTTTTTACGCTTATGAATTAAGAATATATGAGAGAACTGCAATTTGAATAGACTCTATGTTTGGTGGTAAGTCCCAAACTTTTCAAATTCCAGGCATGCAAATGATGCTCGACATTCGGGGAACTTGTAAAGTTAAGAAGAAGGCCATGTATCAATTGCATTTTATGTTTTCCTAATATTTTACTTATTCTTGACTTACATTTTTTGCTATATTGATAATTTCTAATGCACTGAGGAGTATCTGGATCTGATTCTTCCGATATTTGAACAGTCAGATTATCTTATTTGTGTAATCCTTTTCAATTTGCCTGTTTACAGTCGATTAGTAATTCATTCATCTTTGCCTGAGTTCACTCCAGTAGTTCATTATCAGTCCTTGTTTTTAAGCGTTTTTTTTTTCCTTGCCATGATGCTTATATCATGAATATGCAACTTTAATTGGAATTCCTGTTAAGTGCGTCTTTGATGTTATTTTATTTCTTATTGACTCATGTTGGTGAGCTCCAGGGTATTATCATGGGTTGATGGATACTACAATGGCGACATAAAAACTAGAAAGACGACTCAACCGATGGAATTTAAAGCTGATCAGCTTGGTCTTCAGAGAAGTGAGCAACTGAGAGACCTTTATGAGTCTCTCTCAGCAGCTGAAAACAATCAGCAAACCAGAAGGCCATCTGCTTCATTATCTCCTGAAGATTTAACTTCTACCGAGTGGTACTACTTGGTTTGCATGTCCTTCACATTCAATCCAGGACAAGGGTATGCAAAATATTTTTGTTAAAATAATATTTCTCACCATTTTTTCTGATGTTAAATTTGGCCTGACATAATTTTTCTCATATTTCCACCAGGTTACCAGGTAGAGCCTTAGCAAACAATCAGCATATATGGTTGAATAATGCACAATTCGCAGACAGCAGAACTTTCTCAAGGTCTCTTTTAGCAAAGGTTAGGCCTTTTCCTACGAGTTTTACTGAGTTTCTCATGTTGAACATAAAAATATCTAATGGCTTCTCTTTGTTCTGTTGTGTTCAACTCTGTGGATTGACTGCTTTGTGTTCTGTCTCAATTCAGAGTGCATCAATTCAGGTATAATATCAGTTCTTTTTAACTATTTAAATTGAATATTCTGCCATTGGGATTTTCAATTCCCTTGTTTAATAGATTCTTTGCCAAGACGAAGAGAGTTTTCTTATGTCATTCTCGATCTCTACGATTATGTTTTCACTTTTATGTGCATTGTTTATAAGGTTCAAAGCTATTATGGATGACTTAGTTTCTCTCTTATTTGCAGACAGTGGTCTGCTTTCCCTTCATGGACGGTGTTCTGGAGCTTGGTACAACTGAACCGGTAATTTTCTCCTACTGCATCACTTCAAAAGTGTCGAAAAATCCACTTGACTCTCATTTGACTTTTTTTTTTCTGATTTCAACTTCATATGAACATCTTAAGGTTTTGGAGGATTCCGTGCTAGTAGAGCAAGTTAAAACAACCTTCTGGGATTTTCCCATCCCTGTTTACTCTGAACAATCTATATCCAGTTCGCCAAACGCAGAAAAGGATGAAGAGGAAACCATACACCCAATTCTTGATCGTGATCAACTAATGGAAGATACAATGGCATTGGAGATTGACAACTTGATACCTGAGGATATTCTATCACCTTTTGCTCTTAGTTTTCCTTCTTATGCTCCTACCAAAAATATTGATGCAATTCATGACAAAGTCGAGGAGCTAAATCCAAACATTTGTGAGGAAATACAAAATGGTTCTCCCGGTGGAAGTTCAAACGATTACTGCACGAATCATCACACTGATGATTCTTTAAGGATGGAGGAATTACAAAATTGTATGTCCCCATCCTTCGCGAATTCTCCAAGGCTTCTTTCTTCTCCAAGGGGTGAAAGGATAAGGAATCATGTTCTAGATTGCCTTCCAGAAGGAAACAACGCAAATTTGACCTCCCTAGATCTTGACTGTGATGAAACTCACTACAGAAGGACTCTTTCTGCGATTTTAACAAATTCAAAAGGATCGGTCTCAGATTCATGCTTCCTTAATGGATCTCAAGCATCCAATTTTACACATTGGAGAAGAGATTTGGCCATTCCAAAACCAGCAAGTGACACACCTCAGAAACTGTTGAAGAAGATTTTGGTTGATGCATCTTGGATTCAGGGTTATCTTCGATCATTGAAACCGCGAGAAGAAAATGGGATTAGGAATACAGTTGGCAAGCCAGAAGGAGATGATGCAAGCGGTAACCATGTGTTATCAGAGAGGAGAAGAAGAGAGAAGCTGAATGAAAAGTTCCTCATTCTCAGATCACTCATTCCTTCCATTAGCAAGGTAATCGTACTAACAATCATTGAAACTGTTTCTGGCTAAACCTCGAAAACTTTTTCCAAAACTACTATTCGTTTCAACTAAAACAACAGAAGTTCACATTTTATACATCATGTTTCATATTGACATATTCATTAATGAAATTTTTGGTAGGTAAGGATCCATAGATTTTGAGAGTAAATGATTCTAAATAATCATGGATCTCGAACTTCGTCACAATATGCTTTTTAGGTGTATTCAAGACTTCCAAGAACCAAAGATTTTTTTTTCATTGTAAAATTTGATGGAAACTATTGCAACTCACTTTTTGGAAATTTTAGTCTAGATGTCATAATTGATCTTTATGAACCCTCACTTTTAACTTCAGGTGGACAAAGCATCAATCCTTGGTGATACGATAGACTACTTAAAAGAGCTCAAAAGAAGAGTAGAGGAGTTGGAATCTTGCAAAGAGAAAGTAGAAGTTGAGGCTAGAGAAAGAAGAAATAACTTAGAAGTAGCAGAAGAGACATCTGATAGTTACAGGAATTATGAAGACACCAACAGAAGAAAGGCATTGCCCAACAAGAGGAAAGCTTGTGATGTCGAGGAAAAAAAGATAGAACATGACCACTGGTTTAGGTCCAAAGATAGTGCAGTTGACATCAATATTACTATGATTGAGAAAGAGATTATGCTAGAGATGAACTGCCCTTGGAGAGATTGTTTGTTACTAGAGATAGTTGATGCGATGAGCAACCTTCATTTCGATGCTCATTCAGTGCAATCATCGATTCTTAATGGCACACTCATACTTAGACTGAAAGCTAAGGTTTGGATTTTGGATTATTTAAGCTAGTTATTTTTCCAGCTGTAAATGTGCCGATTCTAAGTACACTAATTATGGGCTTTTACAAACTTGCCTGCAGCATAGAAGTTTGGTTGTGGTATCACCAGGGATGGTGAAGAGAGCACTGCAGAGAGTTGTCGACAAATGCTGAAGTATCTCTTGCAGTGGGCATGTACTAATTCTACCGATATCAGTAAATTTGGGACCTCCCATGATATTCTCCTTCATTTGGAAAATTCCAGGTGGCTTATAATATTTTGTTGCAATCTAACATGTATCCATCCCTGTGCAGTCGTTCCTCCGTCCAAATACTTGATGTATTTATTTGACTTGACTAATACTATTATCATACTTATTCCATCATTTAATCTTCAAATGTTGAAAGTTTTCTGCTCATGTAAGATGCAATTGAGAATTTTCTGATCTGAGAATATTTTTCCATACTGTCTTCAGGTAATGCCGATATTTGTAAGGGGAAAATAGTGCTTATGGCTTTCCTAGATGTGTCAGTTAGCAATTCCTAAGGTTAAGCATTTCCAAATCTTTACGGATATACTACTTTGCTCCATATGCACTGCTTAATCTGAACTACTCCTAAATTTTGTACTCAATCGAAGGTAAGCTTTAGCTACAAAAACAGAATAACGGTCATTTCGCAGAAAACTTCATTTACACCCGAACACAAGCTGAAGTAAGTTGAGCCTTGCAGAAAAAGCATTCTCTCCTTGATGAACAATAAACCCCTAAATTCTGAAATCTATGGGATGGCAACTTCTTTGACGTCTGAGCCAATCATGTGCCAATAATTTATGATAAAAATGTAAGATGATTCTATTTAAATAACTCTCAACAGCTTTCCTGGAACCTGACAGTCTCATGCATGAGGAGTAGGACTATTGAATTCTCCTATTCCTTGTCCATTTGATTGGTGCGGTTACACTCTAAGGAGACAAAGCGAGTAGCTAAAAATAACGTAATCTAATTCTTTCCTTTACCTTCACATTTCCTTTAAGCAAAAGCTGGTACTTGATTAGCTTTTTAGTCTTGCATAGTCTTCGCATAGCTGGTCAAGATAAAATGTTGACCAGTCACCAGCAATAATGATAATAAGCTGTTCATCTTAATTTATCAAATTTGTCTATTAATAAATATGGATAGGCTTAACAACTGATTGTAGAGCCAACATTAGATTGTGTGACAAGTCTTTTGATTGTTGTGGTTGTTCTGTGGACTCTTTGACAAATCAACGGAACTTGATCATAGCATGTGATATTATGCTATTTTGCCGGTTTCTCTTTCTTCGCTAGAAAAATCACTGAATTCTCCATGAAGATGCGGTTATATTTGTATGTTAAAAGATTTTCTTCTTTCGGCAAATAATTATCTAGTTTTAGCTACGTAATGGATTGATTGCAGAATTTATTACATTATTGTTAAGGAATATTATAGAGATTTATTACATTAGGAATAATATATTAGGGAAATGTGATTGAAAGATATTCGGGATGTGATTGGATATGATTTTATATCATACCTATTTTGTAATATTCTCCTAACCTCTATTTAAGAGAGGTTATGTTTAGATGAATAATATCTTGAATATCTTGGCATTATCTATTTCTCAACACATAGAATTATAGCCATAAAGGAAAGATGCAAAGAAACCACAATCATCATCTTTAGCTTTGATCCAACAGTTAATCAGTTGAGAGGTTTTATTAAGAACTTGAAGAGTGAGCTGACTTGGATCCCATAAAATCAAAATCCGCCCATGAGAATCCAACTTGAAACTATGGGAACAATCCCATCCAGGAGCACATTTACCAGCTATGCTATTTACAAGAGAACAATTAACTTTTGTTTCTACCAAACATAATAAGTAAAGATTATTATTTTTAATAGAATTCTTAAACTGTTTTTGTTTATTAGGGTGGTTAAGTCCCCTAATATTCCAGCAAGATATAGACCTCGTCCAGGTTTTTGAGGGCCAGTTTTTCTACTCCTCAACACACTCTCTGAAGTATTACCTCCTCCTTTTCTTTTTATTTGATTGTTGTCCAGGGGACAAATCAACAATAATATCAATGCCTCTCTCATCACTTTATCTGAAGTATTACCTCCTCCTTTTCTTTTTATTTGATTGTTGTCTAGGGGACAAATCAACAATAATATCAATGCCTCTCTCATCATGCACTTGTCGAGCTTGAAAGCCATTTGAAGTAGATACACTAGGAGCAGGGGTAATCATCTCTTTATTCTTATCTTTTGATCTAACCTGCTGCCTGCTTTCATTACCAGGCGTTGTATTCTCCTGATTAACAACACCTCCATTTGCAGAACTGCTAGGATCATTAACAGGAGGTAGATTCTCGTGATTAGCAACACCTCCATTTGCAGAACTACTGGGATCAGTTGGAGTAACTACAGGTGAAGTAACAATAGGAGGGACACTAGCAGTTTGATATTTAGGCATCCAAATTTTCTTAGCATTCCTCTTGACACAGTGCTCCTGTTTATGCCCAAAGGATTTACAAAGATTTCATTTCGGAGGTACCCATTCATAGTCAACTTTTTGCAAGAATTCATTTCCATCAGGTCCTTTATTTTTCTACAATTTTGGCAGTTCAAAATCAGCTTGAACTTCAATCCAGACCCTAGCAAAAATTATACCCTTCTTAGATGTAATACCATCAGTGCATATAGGTTGACCAATGGAGCTAGCAATTTTACTAAGGGCTTTCTCATTCCTCAAATGCAATTTAAGGTTAGGGAATTTCACCCAAATGGGAAGAGAAGCAACTTTGAGTTCTTCAAGATTCAATGGCATCAGAATAAATGGCTTGTTATCAAAGGTCCAAGGCCCCCTTTGTAGAACAGTTAAACGAGATTCAAGTAATTCAAATTTAAACAGAAATATCCCAGAATCCATAGCTAGGGTTTCAATTTTACCAAAATCAGACCAGTGCTTGTCAATATAACCCGTAATTGCAGTGTAAGAAACTTTAAATTCCAAATACATAAACAACGAGTGCAACGCCCCATTCATCCACCCTGAAACCCCAATCTGCTTCATTAAACTGAATACCTTCTCAGAATCCCCAAATAGGTGAGGATGAAAGAGAGACGCGGCCCAATGTCCTTCGATTGATTCGTGTTGACCACATTTGCCCAAGATTTTGCAGAAGAAGCTTGATGAACCCCATTAACTGACTCACCTTGCTTCTCACTTGTCGTTGCTGCAAAATTCATAAGAAACCTTCTGACTACAGCTAGGTCCTGATAGAGGAAGGGATGAGGAGGAAAAAGATGTGATCAAACCCCTAAAAATCTAACCAAAAACCTCTCGAAATCAAGTGGAGCATGATAGCAAAGATGAGCTATCGTGCGCCATCAATCACCCTCATTTTTTTGATAACAATTGTGTTTGAATGACAAATTAGGGCTTATGTGAAACCAATTTGAATGATAAATTAGGGGTTATGTGAAACCAATTTGGGCTTTTTTGAAATATGGGAAATTTGTGAAAATCTAATCTTGAATGGGAGTTTGAAGATGACATGATTTTCTTGCTTCATCTGCAATTTCAAAGATCTAATTGCTGAGATGTGAATTGTGCCTGATCAATTTTCCCTTGCCTTCCTCCCTTTTGCAAACCTAAATTGAGATCGAGTCCCAATTTTCGCCATAAAATTTGAATCTCATACCCAATTTAAGAGCGCCAGTGACTTTTGCCACGTCAACAAATCTGTGCCACCTCAGCAAAAAAAGTCACGTGCAAGCTCGTGATTAAAATTTCCCCAAATTTTCACTATTGGCAAAGAAAACTGCCAAATAGGAAAATGAGTTGATTTTTAATATCCAAATGTCGCTAGAGAAACTTTTAATACCAAACAAGTTAAGGAGGTTACCAAATTTGGTAATATAGCCCTTTTGAGTCCAAAACCAGTTTGCAAGAGTAGGTAGGTTAGAATTATCCATTCAAGTATGTGCGTCCTTATCAATTTCACAATCAAAAGCTACTAGATTTATGCTTCTTGCAACTTGCTAGCTTATTTTGAAAATAATGTATCATTGTGTTTTCAACTAAAAGAGCCAGGCAGAAGAAGATATTAGGAGTGATGTTTCATGTGTCCTGGAGCTGTAATTTGATCATCTGCCCCTGCAAATGAGCATACAACCCTACATAATTTCTACCTTACCTTCAATATTCCCATCATTTTACATCAATTATTCTTGTCAATAAAATTCAAACCTTTTTGCAGGCACGACCAATGTTTAATGACCGAAGGAAGCTCGCAAAACTCGCTGACCCAAAACTACAAGGCCGATACCCAATGCGAGGTCTCTACCAAGCCCTCGCGGTTGCATCAATGTGCATTCAAGAAGACGCCACAACCCGCCCCCTCATAGCAGACGTCGTCACCGCACTCTCCTACCTGGCATCCCAAGCGTACGATCCCGCCATGGGGCCTGCTTCCATCCACCGATCGAGCCGGAGTGGGCGCTCGGCGACTGAGAAAGGTGAGGATGGCGGAGGGAGCAGCGGTCGGAAGCTGGAGGTCGATGGGTTGGAGAAGGAGGAGTCACCACGAGAGGTGACATCAGTGAACAAGGATTTCGACAGGGAGAGAAAGATCGCTGAGGCGAAAATGTGGGGAGCGAATTTGCGGGAGAAGAGACGGGCGAGCGAGAACGGAAGTTTTGATGCTTCTAATGGCAACGGGTAATTTTAATTTAATTTGAGTTTTAATTCTTGTATTATTAGAAGGGGAGAGGGAGGGGGAGAGTTGAGTGTATATTATGGTACTTGTTATATTTTTTGCTTGTAAAATTGGAGAGAAAAATTTTGTGGGACAAGAGGAAGTATGTTTGATGTTTCCTTTCTGCACATTCTGCTTGAGCTTTTTTACCGTTGAGAACCGGGAGGCGCGTCTTTATGGTGACCAGTCTGTTTTTGTTGCATAAGTAGAATTGAGTCTACTGAGGGAGGAATTGTGACTTGTCATTTGCAGTATTAGATGTATTGTAATACCAGTAATATAATTTACCATACATACTCCACAATCGGAGGGATTTCTGCAGTTCTGCAGTCTGATCAAATGATGTTTATGTTAAATTATGATTTTCGCAAGGGTTTTTTTAGATGTTAGTCCCTTCAATCATCGGTATTTTCATATTAGTTCCCCAAATCTTTATATTTTGAGATTAGTCCCCAAACTTTCACTAATATGTTGATATTAGTACCTTTGGTTAATTGTGGTTATAAACGCTGGGGAATATTCCATTATGTTTAATTTTTTCTTGAATAGACAGTTATAGCCCTCACTCCTAATACTAAAACCTACAAAACTTTAAACTTAAAAGCTGATAAGAGCCCCAAATTAGAACCCATTTCCACTCTCTTCTTCACCAGCGATCCATTAACATCAAACCTAATTCCTCAATGACTCTTTCTGCAGAAAAAAGGGGGACCTGAGGGGAGAGGGGAAAATAACTCTTGGGTGGAGGAATTAAATAAGGGTATTTTGGTAATTAACCACCCATGGTTAGTCTAAACCTAATTAAGGCTGAGGTTTTTGAACCGTAAAACTAATAGATGGACTAATATCATCCTTAAAATTAGGCTAGGACTGAACCTGGCCTAGTTTTGGATTTGTTTCTTGATTGGTAAAAACTGAACTAGTTCTGGCCAAGCTTCTTTTAGGCCCAAAAAGAATCTTAAAACTGGGGTTTTTTTTTTAAACCTCACTCAGTTAAAAAAAGAACCAGTTTATCTCAAAACTAGACTAGGATTAGTCCTAACCCAGCTTTGAGGGTTTTGCCAAACACACCCTTAGGCACTAATATCAAACTATGAAGATTTGGGGGACTATTACCAAAATAATGATGGTTCAATAAACTAATATCTAAAAAAGCCCTTTTAGCCATTAGTTTTGTTGGAACTGACATGGCCCTAACGGGACGGACATATAAATTCCCTTTTCTTCCATTATTTGTTCGACGAGCCATGACATGCATTCTTAAGGGCTGGCTCTATATAATTTAAGGCTAAATTAAAGAAAACTTACACTTGCCAGATAACCTCAATTACCTTCAAAATATCAGAAAACCTCCTTTATGTTTAGAGGTTATCCGAAAACCGCTGCTAGAGTTTATTGCAATGTTTCACATGGGTGGGTAAAATTTTACAAAGGGATATCTTTTTTCTAGTGAAAACTTGTGATTCACACTTTTAAGGGGTTGTTTGAAGGAACAAAATGGACAATTTAAAGAAAAAACCCTCAACCATGGGGATCATCTCAGAAAGCACTTCACTCAATTACTTTAACTCTATAAAACCCCGTCAATTATGGAGTGTTGTAGATAACCCCCCTCAACTTTCAAAATGAGACTTATTCCCC
>JBAKGM010000200.1:12862462-12875383 GCA_037177215.1 Asparagus racemosus | reverse complement strand
GTATTGGAACGCAGGGGTGAACCCTGCGTTTTGTATTGGAACGCAGGGGTGAACCCTGCGTTTTGTATTGGAACGCACGGGTGAACCCTGCGTTTTGTATTGAAACGCAGGAGTGAACCCTGTGTTTTGTATGGGAACGCAGGGGTGAACCCTGCGTTTTGTATTGGAACGCAAGGGTGAACCCTGCGTTTTGTATTGAAACGCAAAGGTGAACCCTGCGTTTTGTATTGAAACGCAGGGATGAACTCTGCGTTTTGTATGGGAACGCAGGGGTGAACCCTACGTTTTGTGTTGAAATGCAGGGGTGAACCCTGCGTTTTGTATTGGAACGCAGGGGTGAACCCTGCGTTTCGTTTTGGGAAGATCGTTACTTGCGATCTCCTTTCATGGGGATTATCCACTTGTGACCTCTGATTCTTCTTTGTCATCGTGGGGTCGTCAACTGATAACCCTCATTGATAATATTTCCTCTGTATATGGGTTGTCTTCAGTAAAACTTTTATACAGCCTACAGTGGTCCCTCCGACGGTCAAGTTAGTAAAGGAAGAAGAAAAATATGTAGGTAGAATTCACTGAGATGAGATCACTCACTTAGTTCACTGTTCTTACCGCTATTTATACCTAGGGTTTGGAGGGCATTCTCGCCTTTTAAGGGAGCCCTCTCCCCACGTGCCGGGAGGCGATTGGACCAGCTCCTGTATGCGTCGGCCACAGTAGCATGCTTCCGTCACAGTGGCATGCCTTCACAGGTGTCAAACTGTGAGTGGACCGAGAGTTAGTGTTGTCTATTCGCCATTAATGGGATCATATTGGTGGCGTTTGTAGTAGCATGGGTCCAAGGTACTTTAAATACCGTGAGGGATGGAGGAGTAAAGGGGGCTATCAGTGCATTTAATGCGATAGTGATGGATTGTCGGGTATAGACTTCCGATAGCCGTCGTCTAGGTGGGGCGACCACGAGCGACGAGAGGGGGAGTCTAGGCTGAGTGGTCGGCTTGGATCGCTTCTCGAGTCGCTCAAGAGAGTAACTTGCTAAAGGGGATGACCAGCACCGGCTTTCGCGTCGTTCCCTAGGGTAAAACGACGAGGAGGGGCTGACAATCCGGTGCTCTGGGCCCTTAGGGGGATTGATAGTGGCGGACGACTATAAGGTGAATGTCCAGTCGAGTGGACGATCATCACCGCCTTTCGTGTGGTCCAAGGATCGATAGGGCGAATGGTTGGCCGAGTGGACGACCATCACCGCCTTTCGCATCGTCCAAGAACCTCTAGGGTGGTGAATGGTCGGCCATTTTGTAGGCCGGACATGGGGGTTTGTGTTGCCCTAAGTTGACGAGGGAACGTGTTCATTCAAGTTAATGCTCTATTTCCCTTTTTAATCACTTATTAGTGGTTATGACCATAACACACACACACACACACATATATATATGTATATATGTGTGTATATCTATGTATATGTATATGTGTATGTATTTGTATATCTATGTGTGTGTGTGTGTATGAGAAAAATGTGTATAAGGTGGCACCTTAGATTCAAAGATCTAAGGTAGCACCTCTTTATTCGTGAATTAGATTATTCTAAATGATGATCTGCTCCATTCATCGTGATCTAAATGTCTCAAAACATCTATAAAATAAAAATCATGATAATTTAATATTTCTAACACATATTTTTCATTGTCTCTTTAGTTATATTGTTGTAAAGCCATTAATTTTATAATCACTTGATGCATAAGTAACTACAACCCTATATGGCTAATTTTTTATTTGCATACAATTCAAAATATATAAATCAAAATGAACGGAGTGGATCGAGTAATTTGATAGCATAGAATGTAGTTTTGAAGGCGCTACTTTTGATTGAATCTAAGCTGCCACCTTATGAACACTTTTCCCATATATATGTGTGTGTGTAATCTTTTATTTGGATTAAAAATCTTGCCAAACAAAGGGAAACTTTTAACCTAGGTTTCAAGTTAATTAGCACCTGTCATAAAAGAGGACAATAGGCTTAGGTTCACATTATGACCCTTTAGAATCCCATTTTGAGGGTTAAAAGAGAAGTTTTTGGGCTTTGGAGGATTCAATTCCTCCGAAAAGATAAATTTCCAATGCTTACAATTATGACCCTTCCCCAAATTAAAGAAGTCGCGTCAGAAGTAGACAAATACTCACTTGACTAAAAATTTCTAATGCAACATGTTATAAGCTAAACTTGCCTCTCATCTTGAGAAATATTTTATGTAGACTGACGAAGTTATGTCTGTTGTGACGGAGTTTATCCACAATAATGTGACTTGTTTAAAACAATAAAAAAATTGTGCTTTACCTTTCAAAAAGTCTTATGCAACACTCGCTAGCAAATTTTTTACAAAATATCTATAATCCATTGGCACATTTTGACAAAAGCCTTTTCTTAGAGAGGGGCACCTGCTAACTATGATTGTGCCAAAGAAAACACCAACAACTATGAAATTTTCCAATAATTTTTGGTATCGCCGTTACGAATCATACTAATTACCACCAAGTTTTGTTAAAAAAAAGAAAGGAAAAAAAAAGAGGAAATACTCCTGAGACAAACTATTTGCGTGCATGAACCACGAAGAGGCAAAAAATGGATCGGATCATACCATGTTAAGCCACATCCATCAATGGATCACAATACTTAGACCTTTTATACAAAAAATATTTATTAGCCTTAAATATAACCCACATTCTCCTCTGAGAATTAGCATTTTGTTGTATATAAAATTTTATTCTCAATTTGGCAGTCACATCAGTGATCAATTGGAATGATTAATACAATATGCAAATATTTGCTTCATAAATAATTGCCATGAGCTAAAGGATATGCATTGAATCGCTATCAATGGCCCAACAAAGGGATCCTGCGCCGTGTCAAAATGAACAAAATAGCTAGCTTCTTTGTAGGGCCATTGATAAGGATTCGATGCAAATCCTTTTAGTTCATGGCAATTATTTATGAAGCAAATGTTTGCATAGCTAGTTTCTCTAGAGGATCTTTGACAAGTATTCAATGCAAAGTCCTTCAAATGTTGGTGTTACGTACCTTAAATTTCATTTTTGACCTGTAGAGTTAAAATGCAAATATATTTGTAATATTGTGACCCAAATTGCTATTGCGCCTGTGGGCCTTATCTATTTTTCGTAGTGTAGTTTGTAATAGATATAAACTTAGTGAAATAGAATTAAAGTTTGAGTTTTTAGCTTACCATATTTTGTACTAGCTCCTATCTCTCTCTCCTCCCATCTCAAAAACCATAACAATTTGGTATCAGAGCCGCCGCCGCCGCCGACGTCGTCGTCGTCGTCCAGCAGCCTCCGTCACCACTTCGACGAGACCCACACCAAGTTCACGAGATCCAGCGCCGTCGACCGCAGCAGCTTGACCTCATAGCTTCGGCCTTGACCGCCAGCGCCTCGTCCACGACGAGATCCGCTCGACCAGCACGTGCTCGAGATCGCACCAGATCTCGTTCCGCGCTCGACCACACCTTTTCTTGACCAGCCTTCTGCCAAACTCGCCAGATCTCCTCGACCAGCCCTCAGCCAAGCTCGACCAGCTTCGACCTCGCCCGGACCGCACCAGCTCCTATCTCTCTCTCCTCCCATCTCAAAAACCCTAACAATATTAAAGAGTTGCATATTAACTATGCAATTTACTGAGTTAGTCAAAGGGTAACCCTACGTGTATGATTTGTTACCATTGGTGAGGATATGAAAAAGGGAAGAGAGAGGTGGAAAAAATAGAGAGCACCGAGCGCGAAGATTATGTAATTTGAGTTCTCGTACTTGTTTTATATTTTTCATAGTGAATATCCCTCCACCATTTGAGAGCGTAGGCCTAGGTTTTAAGCCCGACCTCGACGATATATCATTATCAACGTCCGTTGTAGGATTGTTCAATCGGTATCTTTACGACACAAATATAGCAAGTATTTAATTACGAAGCAAATATTTGCAAAATCCCCACATCCCCATGCTTTGTGATCCGTGCAATCTGTTGCAAGAGTGGACCCCACCTCTCATCGCAATCCTTTCCCGACAGTTAAAGTCCAGTTGTATGTTCTAGCCACAACCGCTCAAGATACAGCCTCCATTCTTTTTTCTTTTCCTTTTTTTTTCTCTCTCTCTTTCTTTAAATGCATCTTCTCTCTCCCATCTCTTTTCTAACTTCCATATATTTATATAACGTAAATCCTTTCCTTACAAGTATAGAGAAGATCAATACCCATATCTTCACTGTACCTTTTTCTCATTAATTCTTTCCCCATTCATTACATTCAGTTTACCTATTCTTTTAGGAACCACTTCCTCTGTCTCCCCTGTCAAATTTCTCCATGGTTTTCTCTGAATTCAACACTATGATTGGACCCAGCAATTTGAGATGGGTCTTCTTCTTAGTGTTAGCTCTTATCGGGTCGAACCCGTTAAGGGGAATCCACTCACTTGTTGATGGGAGAAATCATGGGCAGAAGGAAAAGCAACAGCAGAGGTTATTGGTTCCAATGACTCTTGTTGATAATGCATCTTCTCTCGGAGCAGGCGAGTACACACCCACCAACTTCAATAGAACAGAGATTATTTTAACAATTTTTATGCTGTATTTTTTTATTATTATATTGACTGATAGAGTCACAGGACATATGGAATGTAGTAGTACCAACAGATCTAACTTGACTAGGTTCAATACTTTTTTAATAAAAAAGTAAAGATTAATGTAGGTAATCTTGTTTCACGCAGTTTGTTTAGATGGGAGCCCACCAGCGTACCACATTCACAGAGGATTTGGCTCTGGCCTACACAACTGGCTCTTACAGTTTGAGGTGATTTACATTATTAATGTATGATGATTATAGTTACAATCATGCATTAATGATAATGATAAAATGATAATGTATAGGGAGGAGGGTGGTGCAACGATGTGGCTTCGTGTCTAGAGAGATCGAGAACGAGGCGAGGGTCGACGAGATTGATGAACAAGCTTGAAGTTTTCTCTGGAATTCTCAGCAATGATCCAACTATGAATCCAGGTAATTTAACTGCTGTTTCTGATCTCATCTTAATTCTATCGAGAAGACATTGAAGATAGATGTAGTTCACAAAGCTTTAGTATCCATGATATGCAACAAAGAAATAATGTAAACTTAAGTAGATTGAGAGCTTTGCACACTAAATTTATTTATTTATTTATTTTTTTTTTTGCTCTATCCCTGACTTGCTTTGAGATGTGAGTTACTATTCTTAATGTGTATCACACATCAGGACACACAAGCAAATTCAGAGGATAAAAGAGTCGATGAAGAAAAGCTATACTCTACTAGGAATTAATAACTATGATCCTATGAATATGACAGTAGAGAGCTAATGTTCAAATTTAGTAAGGTGGATTCTTGTTTTAGCTCCTTTTTGCTTTGGTTTCAGCCCCTATTTGCCCCTTGAACTATGTTGAGTTTGTCCTTTAAAAAAAAATTATATTTTGTCTCCTCTTGTCCACATAAACTATTAAATTAGATTCTTGCTTATTTTTTAAACTATTTTTACTTCCATCTTACCTCCTAAACTGACAAAATCGTCCCTACTTGCCTTCTACATTATGAAATTCAGTACCCGTATCATCTTTGATTTATTACTTTGAGGGTATTTTTAATAAAATCATGAAAATAAAGTGATAGTTAATTTAGAAGGTAAGCTGAGACTAAAGTAGTGAGCGGGAAGTAAGTGACTCCTTCAATAGTTTAGGGGATATATAGGCACTAAAAATAATTTAAGATGTAAGAAACGAACAAATGTAATTATTTAGGGGGTAAATATAGACAGAAGACTTTTGCTTTTTATTTCAGGCTTTGGTCTTGGTTGGGATTTGGTTTCAGGACTGATCACTGATTCGGGCTCAGTGGTCCCCTTGCTGTATCTAATGCTGAAAGCGATCACATGCAGTCATAAGGAAAGGACCATAATGTCCCTAATTGAAGGCAATGATTGCCTTGGGATTAATTTTGCGATGTCATTTAGAGATAATGACCATCTTATTAGCACGAGCCACAAGGTTTTGATAATGGTAACCAATGACACTCTGTTCTTTTGAGGACCTTGCTTTCAAGAGATAATCCAAACATTGGGTTACTATTGGCTGGTGGCCACTTGGTCCCCTTATAATCAATGAATATTGTCTAAATGTCTCTCTCGCTTATTTATTTATTTTTGAATGTTGTCGAAAGCCACGTCCTACCTCAATCTAGGGGCTGATTGGTTGATGTTCCCCGAAAAAAAAAAAAAACCTATTTCATGATTTGAAACTTATTTGGGGAGTTTTGGGGTTGAAATGAGTTTACTAAAAAAAACTAACGCAGTGAAGCTTGTTAAGCCATATTATACAAAAATTATCAAATCGATTAAACATACAAAATGTATGCCTTTTGTTTTGTCTTGGAATTTCCAAAGCTGAGGTGACAAGTATGAGAACCAATTTCATTCCTTTACAATGCGAACCAAACCGCCCCTAGCCTGAGATGGTTTGAGTTGGTTTAAGGATGCATTTGGCAATCCTCTCAAAACTAGGCCAGGACTAATCTTGGCTTAGTTTTGAGAAGCAATGGTTCTCGTTTTGATCCATAGGGGGATTGGATAAAAAGAGAGCCTGTTTAGTGAGGGGTTTTTTTTGGCCTGGGTAAAATTTGGCCAATTCTAAACTTGTTTTATCCAAACAAAATTCCTCAGAAAATGGGACCGGATTCAAACCTGACCCAATTTTGGAGGTTGCCAAACCGGCTCTGAGGGCCTGTTTGGTAAATATACTTAAAATTGGTCCTAGTTTGATAAAAGATCAGATTAAGACTTAAGCTGATTTTGTTAGATCAAAATTTTTTTATCCTAAACTGGCTTTGTTTTCTCCATTTTCTCAGGGTCCTAAATTGGCTTAGACCAAAATTATTTTCCAGGGGAATTGTCAAAATGACACTAAGAAACTTTTATACTTTGGTCTTTTTCTTGATAATAATTTTCAAATCATGAGTATTTTTAAATTATCCTTCAAAATCCTCCCATATCTTAAGATAGACTAATAAACTTTTTTTTCCATGTAGATTTCTATAATTGGAACAGGGTAAAACTTCGATATTGTGATGGTGCTTCATTTGGTGGTGATTCAGAATATAAAAATGGTGTAAGTGCAATCTATGAGGACTTTGTTTCAAAAGCTTACAAGCTTTAACTAGTAAGCTTTTTATATCTACATGTTTGGTAAAAAAACCAAATAAGTTAGCTTATAAGCCCCACTTTAAAAAGCTGTTATGCTCCAGGTTTTCAAAAACTAGTTTATAAGTTCAACTAAATAAGCTAGCTTTGAACAAAAAAATTATTGTTCTACCTAAATAATTTTTATAGCATTTTTATCATAAAAGTCAAAAGTCACTAAAAGCCAGAACTACTTATAAACTTCAAAAAATAAGCCCTCCAAAACAGCCTCTAAAGTTGGATCAAACAGCTTCACTACAAGTACAAATATTAGCATCTAAGTACTAAGACTTTAATTATTTCCTAAGAAAATTATTATAAGATTAGCTTGCTCTAGGAAATATTAACCATTTATTGCACTTTCCCCCTGTTCATCTTAAATTTTCAGTAACTGACATGAAAACACTACTTAACTGATAGTTATTTGAGAAGATAGTCAAAATTAATGGTGATTTTTTTTTTAATTTTAGAATTTACTCTTTCTGATTCGTGGAAATGTTTGTTGTATATTCTTAATGCAGTCAACAGTTCTCTTCTTCAGAGGCCAAAGAATATGGGATGCTATAATTGTTGATCTGTTCTCAGAAGGATTTCTGCTGGCCCAACAGGTAAATATATACAGCTTTATACATACACACACACACACACACACACACACACACACACACACACATTTTTTTTCTGATGCTTAATCAATGAATCCTCTCGTAATTTACCGTTACATATATACCAATTTATACTGAGGAGATAAAAATACATTGAATATTTGCTCCAATGAGAATGCAGTGTGTATGATGAATTGCCTCATAGAGTAACGTAACTCTTCTAGACTGAAGCAGAACTTCAAAATACCTTGATCAGCGCTGATGCTTCTTGTTGGGACATAATCAATATCTTTTCTCTATTCCTATTGTGCTTTACTTGATGCGCAATTTGGATCAACAACATCAAAGATCATATTCTCTTACTAATTTCAGTGTATTTTGGATGATTCTCTTATTATTATTATTTCTTCTTTGGTGTTCCAAGATGTAGGATATTTCCCTTTTGAAAACAGTTTAAATTTTCCATGAACGGACAAACATATTGAGATTGATTGTTGTGTGGTCTATAAACACTTATGTTACCTAAGTACTTCTAATCTGAAGCCGTATCCGTACCCGACGTGTACTCATACCTAAACTCCTTGGACACTCTTTGCATAAATGCATGCATTTATTCGGGCATGTACTCAATTATACAATACATGTCTTAATTTAAAGCATCTACCATACATTTTTTGGACATATATCCCACACTTCACATCCAGTTCTAGAAACTCATTGGACATAGGTTAGCTTCCGAATTATGATTTTGAAGGATCATTTGGATGTCTAGTTCAAAAACTAATAGTTTCCAATTTATAATCTATATAAGGAAAGAAACATATAACTGTTATAGGAGTTCTCATCCTTATTCTTATATAAATATAAATATTTATATAACCTTGTCCCCGTACCCTACCTTTTACAAATTTGCCCTGTCCCGTACCAGTACCTGTACCCATGCAACATAGATAAACACTATGATGCCCACATATATTATACATATTACTTCACAGGTCAACTAGCAGATTTCTTTACCGAGTCTAACATAGTTCCACCATTTCATTGTATAACTGAGTTTGAATATTATTTGATTATCCCATTTGACTGCAATTTTCATCACAACTTTCAGGTTCGTAAGTTTTTTGATGTTTCTAGCTAAACAGTTTTGCTTCTTTCAACTGTTTAGGTATTTCTTTCAGGATGTTCTGCTGGTGGCCTTGCTACGTTTCTTCACTGCGATGATCTTGCTCAACTTATCCCACCAAAAGCCAGTATCAAGTGCATGAGTGATGCAGGATTTTTCTTAGACGTGTAAGTTTACTTACTGCTTGATTCAAACCTTGCCCTCTTTTTCGTGTTAGAAACTTCAAGCCTTCTCAATTTTCCATAACAAATCGTTTATTGCACTTCTGCAATCTCTATAAATTTTCAGGAGAGACATAACTGGGAACAACACTATAAGTCCCTTCTTCCGTAGCGTAGTCAACTTGCAGGTCAGCTAGCATTCTCCAGTATCAAGTAGATGAATTGCAAAACGAAGTGCATAAAGTATTAAGTCTATTTCCTTATGTTAGATAAATCTGCTGCTTATTTGTAATTAAGGATATCTTGCAGGGCGTACAAAAGAATCTACATGCAATTTGTACCTCTTTTCAGGACTACCAGTTTCAGGTTCACATCTGACCTCCTTTTAACTAGTAATCTTAAATTTGTACCTCTTTTCAGGGCTACCCGTATCAGGTTCACAGTTGACTTACTTTTATCTAGTAATCTTAAATTTGGAAGGTAAATTTCTGATAGTGAAGATTTTGTTTCTTCCCACAGTGTTTCTTTCCACAATATTCATTGCCATACATCAGAACACCTTATTTTATATTGAATTCAGCCTATGATGTATACCAGGTAAGAGTTTTCTTATATCCATCTCATATATCAATATGGAAATGGGTTTTTGATGGCGTATCCATATATTAGAAGAACGACCATAATCTAACTAGACTGTGACTTGCTGATGGTGAACAGTTCCATCATATATTTGTGCCACCTTCCGCTGATCCTCGTGGGCATTGGAACCGTTGCAAGTTAAACCCAGCTGAATGTACAGAAGACCAGATCAATATCCTCCAAGGTTATTAATTTTATCATCAATCAGTTATTAATTTCAGCTTTTCTTGATAGTGTTACTGAATTTTTCAGTCAATTAGAAGGTTGTGGCCCTAGGTAATCTATTGAAACAACCAATAACTCTTCATTATCCTAAAAGTAAATCGCGCAGTTTAATGTCCTGTTATGCTATTTTTACTTGCGGTAGATCGTGTTAAATGACCATTACAATGAGCTAATTCCCACTTATCCTGTGAGCTTGTTTTACGCGAGATGTTTTCATAAAACCAGCCTCATGTCTCTGAAGAAAGACACATGTAATAATAGACTACCACCAATGTTTTTGCGTTTGACTTCAGAATTTGTCTCCCTAATTTTTGCTCAATTATTAAGAGAAAAACAGAAATAAGATATACTGGTGCTATTGAAGTGCTTGAAGGCGCCCTTTAATTGTTCCGTTATATAGTCATCTTTTTTTTCTTTTTTTAGCGCCTTTCATCCCTCCAATGACCGTAAGAACTTATATAAAGTCCCATGAAAGAAATATACCTCTATATTCACTAAGCTGCTCACTATACTTCCACATCCATTCTGAAGATAGTTCTGCCTCTCAACAATGATCAGCATGTTAACTATCTTTCAACTTCCGATTATCTACTTCAAGTGTGTCTTTTACAGGATTCAGATACAAAATGTTGGCAGCATTGAGACAATTTGAGAACTCTATAAATGGTGGTATGTTCATAAATTCCTGCTTCGCGCATTGCCAAAGTGAGCTTCAAGAGACATGGTTTGCACCTGATTCTCTGAGAGTACACAATAAGGTCTGTTACTAAGAGTTACTTCAGCTTATTTTAAATCTAATGAAGAAATTTACAATTTATTTTATAAAACTCTGTCAATTGCAGACTATCGCAGAGGTGGTTGGTGATTGGTACTTTGAGAGAAACATCACTAAGGAAGTGGACTGCCCGTATCCTTGTGACTTGGCTTGCCACAACCTCATACCAGCAGATCAGGTATGACTTATATGGTTTAAATTTATAGTAGTCTGAAAAGGAATCACTAGACCTATATATTGTTGTCTTGGAGAGAATAACTTGAGGAATTAATGTTGGTGATGCTCTCTTCTGAGAGGTGTTGTTTTCCTCCTTATTCTCCACCCAAATGAAGGTGTATATTTCTTGGTAAAATTATAAGAAGAGCTAAAATATCTGCCTTTGTGACGTGAAATTAGGTATACAAATGATTCATTATCATGGTCGAGATGTGCTTCCATTTTAAGAATAACAAAGAATCTTCAGAAAGAACTGATATTCTTCTAATAACCATCATAGGTGATTTGCTCTCACTCCTTTTTGTTTTTATATAGAAATTAAAGTCTGACATTTTATATCAGTTTATCTTAGGTTTTGGAACTATAAGATTCTTTGGAGAAGACAAAGTAACATCTTGGAAACTTTACCTGTTGAAAAATTTGTTATTTTTGCTGCCATCGGAGAGTTACCTGATGACAACCAGCATGGGGTTTAGCTACATTAATATCAACAATTGATTCTTTATAGTCATTAGCATTGAGTATGTCTCAATGCTTTCATTTTCATTTTTTGTTTCGGATGTCTTTTTGACCTTTTGGTAGAATATTCAGAGCTACTACATACAGTACAAAAATCTGAGAAAATTTTACTGAATTATATCAAATTCCCATTTTAAATTCCAGTGTAAGCGAGAGTTTTTTTACCTCTCTTTTCTTCTATGAGCAATGAAAAATGCTCTCTGTTGAACCACTTTATAATCAAATGTACAGCAAACCAGATATGGGATTCATGAAACCTACAACTTCATAGGGTTATGTTTATGAATATTTTTAATGAAAGAAATCAATATAAGAGGCATGGAATCTGCATTTGCTTTGGGATTGGTAGGAGGTTTAGCCTATCCAATGAAGCTTTTAAATGGCCACTAAATGTTACGTCAGGAAAGCTTGATATTTAACTGATTCTTTAAGAATTGAGAACCAAATTGAGCTTCTATGTGAATCTGCACTAATAAAAAAGTCCAACATTCAAATTACTACGAGGAGGAGGAGGGAATTGAATGACGCTGAAAGAATGCAGAAATGAGTTCACACCTTGATGCAGGAATTTTAACCCTTACTGAAAAATGAAGAAATACTTTTTGGGTGGTTTATATAGTTTTGTGAATGTCATGAAGTTTGGCTGTCACTGTATGCATTTCTTCCCTAAAAGGTCAGGTATCAAGACAACAAACCCTTCCTGATTGACTTTCCTTAAACTGTTCCAATATTAATTTTGTTTTTTTAAGAAAATAGGGGCCTTAGCTCAATTTACTGATTGCTCCAATATTAATATTTGGTCGAGAGATCACTTACTGAAACCAAGCAATTTCTTCGACCAACTGGATTCTGAAGTTTGCATCATTGAAATGGAATACCATCAGAGGAAAATTTGTACGTGTACTGTAAAGACATTTAGCTGGTCACTTGGTATATTTGATACAATCAGTTTTCCCTTCAATATTTGGGAATGTTCATTGTAGACTACGTATTTGAGCTTTTGAGGATCAGTGTACCAGAATTTCTGCTGGAATGAAAAGTCTTGTTATTTAGGCTTTTGATGCCTCTGTGTGTGCGCTAGTCCTCCGAACTTGTAATTCTTGTACTTGGTCAGAATGGTTATCATTTTCCTCACTGCAGGGAGCTTGCCAATGCAATGTTGGAGCAAGAGTGACAATAATGAGGATACTGATGCTCATCTTGCTATTTCTGGTCCTTTTATGAGAATTGAGGGCTAGTTCTGTTCCTTCTTTTGAGATTCCTTTTTTTTTTTTTTTTTGGGTAAATTGTTGTGTTATATTCTAAGCAGAGAGAGAGAGAAAGTTGTTACTCATTAATCTCCCAAATAAGTAGCTTTGAGTTTGATCTCCACCATCAGGAAAGGGACAGCTTGAA
>JBAKGM010000200.1:12830595-12862362 GCA_037177215.1 Asparagus racemosus | reverse complement strand
CTTTAATTCACCTTGAGGCTAGAACCCTCTAGGGAATTGCCCTTTTCTAAATGTAGAGCGAATATTTGTGGGAATTCTAGAAATTATTTGAAATTAGTTTTATATCCTACTTATTCACATAAGATAGAGATTAGCTAAGTGGATCTATTCTAGATTCCTCATATCTTTAATTAAACTCCTATATTTTACATTCTTGATCTTACTCTTTGTTCTTGCTTTTTATTTTCCTTTATTATCTTCTTTATTTCCCTTCATTTTATTCATCATTCTTTCTCCTCTCTCAATCTCAATTTGTTTTTATTTGCACTCAGTCACAAACACTCTTTATCTTTCCACTCTCAATCTCGTTTTATTTTTATTTACACTCAATCACAATCACCATCTTAATCCCTTCACACTCACTTTCATCACATTTCTTTTATCACACTCCTAATTTTCATACATACAACATAAGAATCGATATTGATTAACTCTTACAACACATTCCTCGTGGGATCGATAACTTTATACACTATAACTTGATAGTTGCATACTTGCAACTTTAGGTACATATATATTTACCCATCAAAATGACTTGTATAGTAATATAAATTCTGGACAATTAAAATTTTGTTTAAATGAAAAAATTGTACGATAAAACTGTGTATAAAGAACTATATGATTAATTATTATAGTTTGGAAAATTATTATAATTTATTCAGAATTAATTAAATTAATTATAATATATTAAATAGTTTCTTCTCTTTTAAATATAATAATATTACACGTGGCATAATTATAATACTATTAGTAACTACATTTTAATTTAATAATTAGTTTATTAGACTGTTAGTAAATAATTTACAAAATTCCACAATTATTAAATTATAGTGTAATTTATTAATTTAAAAAAAATAATATTATAATTATTATACTAACAATACCATTAAATTACAATCAATATAAATTGTTTTTCATACTATTAACATACTTTTAAAAGGTTAATAAGATGTAAGGTAGCAAGTAGTCATTTATAATAGGTGAAACCCAAAGGTATAAGGCATGAGCCCAATGAATTTTTATTATTTTAATTTTTCTAGAATTTTAAATATTATGTGAAGATAAATGAGGGATAAATTTTAAAGTTTCTATTACATAATATAATTAAATAATAAAATAATAGTGTGAATAATAGTTTCAAAAAAAATGAAGAAATGCATAATTAATAAAACTTTATATATAATCAGTGAATTATTAATTACAACTAATGACATGTTTGAAAATTATCAAACTTTAAAGGGCAAAAAATAAAAAGCAAAAGTTTTTAACAATGCAATCCTATTTTAAATGTAACATAGATTATGAAAATTGTAAGTTAAAACATGGCCCAGCCTATATGCTGACCCGACAGGGTCCTGACTCAGACTGGCCCGGTAGTTAATCCAGACGGGCCGAGGCAGCCCACAGCCCACAGCCCACCGCTGGCCCCAAATTAATACGTCAAATTGTATACGTACGCTCCGTCTCCTTTCTCACGATACGAGAGATCAGAAAGCAGAAGGCTAGTTATTTTGCGCACACCATTTTCCTCCATCAAACTCTCTTCAATCTTTCAAGCAATGGGAGGCGACTGGGTATACGAGAACAACGGAGGGTAAAATCTTAATCCCATCATCTCCTTCTTCCTCTTTCTAGAATTTTAGCCCTAATTTCGTATCAACCCCTTTCGATTTTTTCAGCACGTGCGTCGCGATCGCGGGCTTGGATTACTGCGTCGTGGCGGGGGACACGAGGCTTTCCGTTGGCTACAGCATCTACACTCGCGATTACTCCAAGATTTGCCAGCTGTAAGCCCCCTTTCTTGTTAGTAATTTAGGGTTTGGGTTTAGCTTCCGTTTGTATTGATGGGTTTTTGTTTTAAAAAAAGATTAGGGTTTATATTTTCACTTTATTTATTCACGTGGTAGAGAAACCTAACTTTGTTTGGAAAATTTGCTCTGAGCGTCGTTCATGTAGAAAGTTGTTATTTTGATTAAAAAGGGGGTAGATTGAAGTGTGGATGTAATTTAGGATATTTTGAGTACTTCACATATAATTTTTAGTTTTTATGCTGTGTATGGTGGTGACCTCTTTAACGGATTTTGAAACCTGTAATTTACTAAGCTGAATATTCCACAGTTATTGGTACACTCTGTTGTTGGTATTATTCTTGAGTGTTACAGGGCTATTTTTTGCTAGAAGAAAGTAGTAGCTCAGTTTAACAAAAATTTAGTTTGTAGTGATGACCATATGTTTCAATGTAACTATATAGAAGCTACAGTTGCAAAAATGAGCCATTTTTATAAAAAAATTACTTGTTAATTTGGAAAATGCACTATTTAATCTTTCTTTCTTATTAATCTCAATCTAGGATCTCTACAAGAGTCTATTATTTTAATCAAGTAGCTATGACTTCACCACAAAAATTAAAATTTAAAAGTTGACCTTTGGGATTTTTAATATCAATTTCAGTCTATAAGCAGCGTAACAAGATCCTCTTGGTGATCAATAGATTTTAACCAACTGAAATGGAACAGGATACATCACCAATATCTGCTAGGTCCTTAGTCTAGCAATAATTTCCCCTCAATCCGTTATAGTTTCACTTATAATTTAGCAATGATTACAGTTATAGTTTTGATCTAAAATGATTTCATTGAATGTTAAAATAGAAGTTATGCTGATTAATTTCCTTTTCAAATGTATAATTTTCTTTTCGATACCGTAAGTTATTCTGAATAGTTTTGATCTAAACGCTAATTCTGAATAATTTCCTTTTCTATACCGTAAGTTATTCATATACTATTTAAATATTGACATAGTTATTAGACAATAAGTTAAAATCTCTAATACGAAGATATATGTGGAACTTTTGTGATTTTGCTTAACAAAAATGTGCATTTAAACTTATTGGCATATTATGTTGAACAATGGTGTTCTGACTTATAAAAATTACAACGAAGGATCCAAGTTCTAGTAGCTATTTATTGCTAGCTCAGGTATTATCAATGCGCAAGGCACAATGCAGGGCGCAAAGTCCATTTAAGCACACATGCGCAAGGCACAACACAATGCGCGCGCTTGAGTTAAGCGAGACGCACAACGCACACATAATTTTTAAAGATAGATAATCAAGCACAAAACAACATTTTCATGATTTTTTAGTAAACAATATGCCAAGATAAATAATATTTACTATCAAATCACAAAATAAGGTTTTAATTCATAATGCTCACACACTGAACATAGTAGCAAAGATCATAATTTTCTAAATCAATAGTCTAATCAAGATTAATATCAAAGCAAAACCAAATAGTAAAATAGAATGAGTTTGGGTCCTCAATCAGGCTACCAAAAAGTCCTAATGAATTTATTTTTCTTTTTAGGATATGGATTATCAGGTACAAAAGCCTGATTGAAATGTTAAAAGATTAGAAATATACGAGGCTATGCCTTATACGCTCTTTGTGCAAAGTGCCTTCGTGAAGGGCACTTGCTATGTGCAAAAAAGATGCTATCGCATAAAATGCAGGGTGCTTTGCCACTGCCCTGCAATACAAGGCGCATGAGGCACAATGAGGCACGCGCCTTTGATAACACTGGCCAGCTCTTATTAGTAATTTAGGGTTTTGGTTTAGATTCCTGTATTATTGATTGTTTTTTATTTATGGAGGATTAGGGTTTAGATTTCACTTCATTCATGTGTTTTAGAAACCTAATTTTGTTTGGAAAATTTGTTCTGAACATAGTTTAGGTAGAAAGTTGTTATCTTGATTAAGTAAGAGGGTAGATCTAAGTTTTGAGATAACATAATTTGACCTTTGAGCTACGTTACCCGGACAGGGCTATTTGGGGGCTGTACCCGTGTTCGACACGTTTTGGGTACTACGTACCCAAATGTCTTGGACATGGATGTGTTCTCTTTTGGCTTCGGTGGTTTGAGGTAGAGGAAGAAGATGAAGAATTCCTACATCTTTTCTCTTAATTTTTTGTTGTTAGTGGAGGATGACATCATGTGTCACATGGGGGGGGGAGTGAAGGTGTTTAACCATGATAGGTTATGAGTTCACTGTCTTTTATCTTTTTCTTGATAGAGTTGTGAGCAGCATGTGGTACAAGTTTGAGCTTGTATTTTTTTTCCTTTTGTGGAATAAAAAGGCATATATTTCAAAGAGATTGGTTTCATCATTTGGGAATTTGAGGACAAGGTTCAATCTAATAAAATAACATAAAAATAAAGGGGAAACATGATGATAGTTATTAATTTTAATTTAAATTGTTTATATATATATATACATACATATACATATATATTGGTTTTTATATGAAAATCACCTTAATTTTTACCCAAATTGCAACTTATTGCATTTATTTTTTTTATGTAAACTATCTTAGTTTGCTTTCATGTTCTCAATGTCACTTTTTGGTATTTTCTGCTTTTAAAAGTGTGAAATTACTATAATACCCCTCAGTCTAACCCAATAGAAAAGAGGAGAGGAGGCAGAGAGGAAGGGGAAAAGGGGAGGGAAGTTAGTCTTGTTGATGGCATGAGTGGAGGGAAGGAGGTTAGCAATGAGAGCGGAGAGAGAGGAGGGAATGAGGAGGGGAAGGAGGTGGAGGAGTGGAAGGTGAGAATGGGGGAGGTGAGAGGGAAAAGGAGGTGAAGAGGGAGGAGAGGAGGAAAGGGGTTAGGGTTTAGAGAAACTCTAGAAATGCAGAAGATTGTGGAGGAGGTGGAGGAGGACGGTGAGGGTAGGGTTGGGTCGACCCGGCCCACCCCGGCATGGGTCATGACTCAGCCCGACCTGGAGCGGGCCGGGTTCGACCCGCCCCGCGTTATACGCGGGTCACAGGTCGGGCCAGGTCAACCTCCAGACCCGGGACGAGAGAATTTGACTCGGCCCATCATAACCCTACTCACCAACGGCCCGACTCGACCCGGCCCGACCCGTGTATTTTAATTTTAATTTTTTTTAATTCAGGCCATTTTTGGCCTGCAAACTGGCCTGTCTGCAAGCCAGTTAAAACTGGACAGCAGGCCAGTTTGTTAACTGGCTTGCGGCAGACCAATTAAGAAACTGGCTTGCAAGTCAGTTCTTAATTGGCATGCTGGCCAGTTAAAGTGGCCAACAGGCCAGTTTCTAAACTGGCCTGCAGTTAAGCCTGCTGGCCAGTTAGCAGGCTAGTTCTAAACTGGCCAACAGGCCATTTTCTAAACTGGCCTGCAGGCCGGTTAAACTGGCCAGCAGGCCGATTAAACTGGCCAGCAGGCCAGTATGCCAGTTTCTAAACTAGGCCCACTGGCCAGTAGGCCAGTTTTGCTGGCCAGTTTCTAAACTGGCCTGCAGGCCAGTTTAGCAAGCCAGTTTTCTAACTGGCATGTTGACTAGTTTTTTAACTAGTTCTGCTGGCCAGTTAACATATGTTCTCAAGTAATTTGAATAGCACTGACCCATTTCCAATACTGACGCATAAAATTCGATGTGAAATTCTATGTTAGGTTAACTTTTGATTCAATTTATTAGAAAGTAGAAACATACTCATTCTATGCATTCATATGACTTCTATCCCACTTTTTGAGCAGTTAGATATCACAATGTCAGCGTGTTTTCAGTGTGCAAGATTTTTTAATTTGCCAGCTAAAAAGAAGCTCCTTTTTAGGGCATCTTTTTAGCCTCTATCTAGAAATTTTTTAAGTAGGCTAGGAGCATATTATTAGTGAGAGCCAACGACATAAAAAATCGCTGACCAGAGTAGCATATGTTTTGTCTTTATACTATGTATGTCATTGTGTGTGTGTATATATATATTATTTTAAACAAAGAGTAAAATAGAAAAGAATAATTTAAATATAATTTTATAGATACAAATATAAAGTTAATATAGTTTATAAATTAAAAAATAAACAAAATGGATAGAAGAACCCACGGGCTGACCTGCGGGTCGTGGGCCGTGTCCGACCTGGCCCACCCCTAGGCGGGTCGTGGGTCGGGCCTGGTCCAATCCTGGACCCGGGATCAGAGAAATGGGCACGGCCCACTCTGACCCGGGTGGGCGCGTATCGGACCCGCCCTGACCTTAAACCCGGCGGGCTGGGTCATGGGCCCGAATTGGCCCAGCCCATGCCCACCCCTAGGTGAGGGGAAGAGGAGAGAAAATATAGGTCATAGAGAAACCCTAAAGGTGGAGGAGGTGGAGGAAGAAAAGGAGATGTAGAGGAGAGGGAAGGAATGAGGAGGGGGAGGATGAGGAGGGGGAGAGGGGAGGTAAGGGGAGGAGGGAAGGAAGAAGATGGAGAGTGAGGGTAAACTGGGTATTTTAAATTTTTTTGGCTGAATAGTGGCGAAGGTGTGACATTGAGAACATGTGAGCAAACTAAGATGGTCTACATAAAAAAAATAAAGCTGGTAAGTTGCAATTTGGGCAAAAGTTAAGGTGGTTTTCATGTAAAAACCCATATATATATATGTGTATATATATATTCTCAGCTGTGTTCCCGTACCTTATCTTTTACAAAGTTGCCTTTGAGTATATAAGTTTGAGCTTTAAAAATAATTCATTGTATTTGAGAAGATCAGAAATATGTTATTATGTTCTATTCTATGTATGGCGGCACCCTCTTTAATTGATTTTGGAAGCTGTAATGTTGGCGACAACCTCTTTAATGGATTTTGGAAGCTGTAAAGTAATAAACTGAGCTGAATAATGCCAGTTATTGTCACACTCTATTGCTACTATATAGTTGCAGATACAATCTATAAAAGACGGTTGTAATTGTAACTGTTTCAATTTAACTATATTGCAACTAGTGTTGCAAAACATCAGTCATTTTATTAAAATAACTTGTGGCCTGCAAGTTGTTTTTGCAAAAAAGTGTTTTTAGATCTGAAGTTGGCAAAAGGCTGCAATTAGAGTAAAACAAACATATACAGTTGCAGCAGCCTTTGCAAATTGTAAATACTGTTGTAGTTTTCTATGTATCAAACAACCCTTGCACGTGCCATGGAGATTTTTCTTTTGTTTTCCTCTAAATTAGAGGAAGACTTGAGCATTGAAAAATGTATCAAACAACTCCTACACGTCCCTTGGAGGTTTTTTTTTGTTTTCCTCAAAATTAGAGGAAAACTTACGGAATAAGCAAAAAAAAGTGGTTTTTTTGCCATGGAGATTCTTTTGTTTGCCATCTTTCTTATTGCTTTCTCAGTTTTAGGATCTTTACAAGAGACTAATTTTGTAATCAAGCAGCTAGCGCTTTGCCATTAAAAACTAAAAATGAGAAGTTGACCTTTGAGATCCTCAATATCAATCGATCGCTAAAATGACATATTACAAGGAATTCCTTTAGGTAATCAGCAAATTTGAACCAAATGAAATGGGCCTTGGATGCATCTCCGAAATATGCTAGGCAGTGTCATAAATTGTGGCCGATTGCGTCGCAATTGCGGCTGCAATTGGAGTTGCGGCCCTCGCTCTTAATGATTTCATCAAAAGAGGGCAAAAAAAGTGGCCATACCGCTATTTAATCGAAATAGCGGCAAAATGCGCGCTAAAGCGTTAAATAGCGGTTATAAGCACCAAATATCGCTTTTAAGCGCTTAATATGCATTTTAGATAAGCCGACCTTTTAAATAACCTGACTCGAAATCTACTCGAACCCGACCCTAACTCTCCTCTCCATTTAATACCCGATTCTTTTCTCTAGATAGCCTCTCTCCGCTTGATACCCTAATCCTAACTCTCCTCTCTAGTCTTTGCTTCCACTACCTCCGTGCACCGGCTCAGCCGCCTCCCTCCACCAACTTCGCCGCCTCCGCCGCCTCCTTTGCTACAACTTCTCAACTCCGCCACTTCCTCCACTCTACTCAACTTCCCTGCCTCCACGACCTCCTCAGCTCCTCACCACCGGTTCCACCTTCTCAACTCTTTAGTTTGACATCGGCAAGTGCAACGTTGAGCAATAGTTAATTTTTTACTTTTGTAGATTTTTTTGTGATTTATGTTGTTCGGACGATCTAAATGATGGGTAATTAGTTGTTGGGTCAATTATTGTGTGATTTGTAGAATTTTTATAATTGTTTTTTTAATATTTCTTATTTTTTAAATATTTATACATATTTAAACTGGATTGCATTACTGCGATATATTGTAGACCCCTTCTTGATCCTATATTAACTAAACTGGCTCACAACAGTTATCTCCTGTAGCTTCAAGCTCACAAGATCTGCTTTCTGAGTTAATGCATCAGCCAGATGATTTGTATGTCCTGGCTTATACTCTATACACATATTGAACTCAACCGAGAAGTCTTGCCACCTTGCTTGTCGAGCTGAACTTCTTCTATTTTTGGAAATAGCTAGTGGCTATTTTATTAGCTCAGACAACGAGTGTTAACCCGAGCAGATAGTGTCTTCAAGTGTGTAGACAGCGCACTATGGCGGTCATCCCTTTTTCTTGTACTGTGTATTTTTTGCTCGGTGTCATTGAGCTTACGGCTCTCATAGGCTATTGGGTGCCCCTCTTTCATAAGAACTGCACTGATGGCATAGTCTGAAGCATCGGTATGTACCTCAAACGGCTTCGCATGATCCGTGAAGGCCAACACCGGATTAGCCATGATGGCTCCCTTTAAGTCCTCAAGGGCCTTTGGACATTCTCTCGTCCAATGCCATGGTTGGTTTTTCTTAAGGAGATTAGTGAAAGGTGCAGCTTGACCCGAGAAGCCTTTGATGAACCTATGATAGTAGTTTACTAGGACAAGAAAAGATCTTAACTCTAACTTTGATGGGGGATCCCATTCCTCTATGGCCTTCACCTTCTCATTGTCCATGCAAATGGTCCCTTCGTTAATCTGAAGTACAAGGACCCAGACTAATTGTTGAGCAAAAGAGCACTAGATAGCCTTAGCGGTGTCTCACTGCTACACAACGCTATCCGCTATCCACAACCTTGTTGCTTGGTTCTTAGTATTACAATAATTTTCCTTTTCCGTGAGTCATTTTTTCCTATAGTTTTACTTAGTAGTTTATTCTTCCCTTCACCTTTGATTATTTAATTTACATAATTACATATTTACATCATGTAATAGACTCTTTCTTGCTAGTTGCTATTCCATTCTCCATCTTTTCATGTTTAACTTGTAAAAAGAAAACAGTAATTAGTAATTTAGTATAGTTGTTGCTAATTGTTACTTCTCTAATTAGCATGCTAACTAGAAAATTATGAACATGTAAATATGTAATTGTTACTTCCATTCTCCATCTTTTCATGCTAACTAGCAAATAGCAATTAAGAATGCTAACTAGAAAATTGTGAACAATCATGTTTGTTAATCACTTAATTGTTACTTAAAAATACATATTTCATATTTTAAATGAAACTACATATTTCTTATTTGTTACTTAAAAAAGTCAGTGAGCATAGTTTGATGATTTAAGTTGATATATGCTTGTTTGTTAATCATTTAACATGTTAATCACTTAATATGTTGCTTATATGCTTGTTTGTCTTATGTTGGAAAATGTTTGTTTGAGGTGTGCGCCTCAATTCAGTGAGGCGCGGTGCGCATAAGGGGCCTTTGCGCCTCACGTTGCGCCTTGCGCCTCGATAACACTGGTTATATGTTCCATGAGAGGGGTCGACCAGTGATGTTGCATCACATTAATACAATAAGATAGGATTAGCTGTGTTAACTGGGTTATATGGCCAATTAACTAAAACATTTATAGATTGCCCCTAATGATTTCTGCACAATTACTTATCTATGAGAGTCTGATAACTCAAGTCAATGTAGCATCTATGCGTTCCTGTCTCCTTACAGTGATTGCAGGGGAACACTATCTCTCATTGCGGTAGCTAACTACCAACTCTGACCATCGTCATACGTTCAAGAATTGCTTGTTGGTGATAATGCGTATAGTTGATATAGCAAAGAAACTGGTTGATGATCCATTGTTTATGCATTATCTTATGGATTAGGGTCAAAACTTATCGATTCATGTTTTTGTCATTAGAAACTTATTTGTCATGTGCATATGCAGAGCGGACAGAAGTGTATTAGCATCCTCTGGATTCCAGGGTGATATCAAGGCCTTGCAGAAAAACTTGGCTGCAAAGCACCTGGTGAGTGCAATTGAGCTGTTCACTGACTTTTAGATAATGTGCATTCTTACTCCTCAGAAAGTTGCCACTGATAGCATAAATAGGTGTCAAACCACTGAAAGAAGCAATCTACATGGTTAAACTTTTAATTTCTTGCTTTTCATGATTGCGGACCTCATTTATATGGTATTCGAATCTCCAATTGTTTGCACCCTTCAATTAATCAGTATTGTTTTGGTCCATTTATGCATGTTCCTTTGGGTATGTTTGATGAGGGCTATTAAGGCTGATACTTTGGTATATCTCTTTTTACAGCTAGGTGTTGGTAATTAAGTGGCAAGATCTGCTGTTTGATATTACATCATAGTCCTGCAAGTCCAGTGAGAAAATGTAGTATCACTCACTTATGTCATGATAAAAAGATTATGGATACGTTATAGTTGACACAATTATTAATGGCACTACCAGATCCGAGAAGTTTTGAGTTTAAATGTTGGGAACACTGGAAAGTCATCTCTTATGGAGATTTTGACTGAACATTTCATGATTGCCTTTTCTTCTCTACTGACATGTTTAAAATCTTTAATGCTTGCTAATTTGTGAAGGATATTATTGTCCTTTTGCTTTTATGTGTTATGGCATGATTTACTGAATCCTGTGTTTATATTGATTTGTTGATGGCAGAACCATGACCATTCATCACTCTACTTATACACATTTATCTCCTTTTGTGTGGGTTTGGAAAGCTTTTCTTAAGAGGGGAGGGGTGGAGTTGAGAAGGTTACAATGTTCCATCGGTGAACTGTATTTGTATACATTTTTTAGTGAGGGGAATGATTGGGAGGGTCAAAAAGAAGCAAATTTCCTCACTTTCCTAACCCTCCTAAAGTGGACAGATTGAGAGGGGAGGGATTGAGTTCTAAGTGATATTTTCTTAAAATTTCAAGATTATCCCTAGACTTAAGTCATATTTATCTTGTAGTGCCCTATCTTTCTATTCTCTACTCTAAACAAACACAAATCAGAGTGTACCCCTCTCTTTCCCTAGTTGTGTATCCAAACACAATTAGTTCTATCATCTCCCCCGCCCCCCGCCCCCCCACCCCAACTCCCTCCCTTTGGATTACCATAATCATTCCCCTCCCCCAGCCTCATTTGTATCAAAACCCACCGTTAGTCTTATCCTTATGCGTTTCTTGTTATTGATCAATATTATCATTATTGTGTTGAATATCTAATTTCCTTTTAGATATCAGATTTGTCTGATATTTCATTTCACGAGTACACGATTAGGGCTCATCTTTATTGTCAACGGTGCTAGGTACTAGATTGTTCTTTGTAGTCCAGATAAATCAATGTTATGAGGACTTACTGATGAATTATTTTGCATTCTTCTTGATGCTACATTTAAAAGTATTAATAAAAAGGCAAAATAAGCTCTGTGCTTCAACATTATCTTTAAATAATCCTTAGAAGTTCAGCACCACAACTTAGGACATTATATAGAACCGCATGTTCTTTTTTGTTTAAGATATGGTATACTAGTATGATAAAAATGAAAACAATATAAAAGGTAAGACTTTAAACGAAGCAAGGTTAAGGGTATGTCAAAATGGTGTACCCTAAAAGAGAGCACATGACTACGGGATCATACCATAGAAGTCATAATTTACTGAAACTTTTTTGATATTATGACTATGATTTTCAAATGTTGTCTACATCAGAATTGTATACATTAAATATGGGGGGCCATGGATCTGACTTGGTCAGTAACTGAATTGTGTATCCTTAGCTTTCAGATTTGTCGTAAATGTAATAGAAACATCCATCAACAGTTATCTAACTGAAACAAGAAAAATCAACTGCCATGATTGCATAAAATGTTGAAGTTGTTTCCATAAGTATATTTGGTTTTCTATGTGAATCAATTTGCTTATGCTGCTCCCATTTCATATGAAAACAGAAAAAGAAAGATGATAAGAAAACTTTGAAGGATATTATGTTTTCCCAATCATGGTCACTGTTAAACTACAAAAGGACAGTTTCCAACCCAGTAGAGGAGAAGTAATTTTGAGTCTAGTGAAAAGCAGAGATTTCAGCGTATCTTTATTTTTACAGCTGAACCTCAATCTCTATTCTCTATTTTGTTTAATGAGATTTCATGTGATGCAATAAATTTTCAAGTTAAAACAGATGAAACTCCAAGCTACACAAGTCGAATTGTACAATGGTAAAACCTAGTATGGTTTTCCATCCCTTCTTTTCTCTGAGTGTATGTGAACTTTAATTAAAAGATCCACACATTGAAATGTAAAAATGTAATTTGATTTCTGGTCTGGGTCTGTGAAAACCTTATATTGGATAGTAGAGTTTGTGGATTTCAAGATCATAAGGGTGCACAGACATAAGTTTATAACTGGTAGTTTAAGTTTTTGCAGGAAGATGTTAGGTTCAAACCTAAAGAAAATAAACTATAATGAAACCCCTGTAATTAGGAGGCACCTGTTTGTTTGTGGAGGAGGAATCCTACTTTAGCCCAAGTAAGGACTTTACTATTGCTTACTCCTGTGTAGCCTGGTGGTAGATACCCCATCATCTTCTCGCTTTTGTCCGTGCCAATTCTTTAGTGACCTTTACTAGGAAAATGCAAATGAAAGTAACATTTCAGCTTGGTCATTGCTTATGTTACCTAGATACTTCTATTTGGAAGCCGTACCCGTACCTAACATGTACCCGTACACATACCCAAACTTTTTGGATATTTCTTGAATATATGCATATGTTTATTTCAAGCATATACTCAATTATATACTACTTTTTTTAATTTAAAACACTCATACACTTCTTGGATGATATTCTAAACTTCACATCTGTTTCTAATAGATTGATCTCATGTAAATGAAAAAACAATATTGATCTTATGTAAATTATTAATTTAAATACATATAAAGATACATAAAATACATATTTATAGCTATGTCCCCGTACCCTACCTTTTGCAAATTTGCCGTGTCCCATACCTATACCCGTACTAGTACATGTACCCGTGCCCATGCAACTTAGGAAGTCATTGAGAAGTGTCTTCGCAAATACTGTCCGACAATCTGACTTGGCATGGTTACGTAGAAGTGTCCTTCATACAAAGATTGCTCAGGATTTATGCTGCGGCTACTTGTCACTTTCCCATGTTGATGCTCTTTTGCAAATTGGCTTTTTCTTTTATTCTTTTATTGCCTTATCTTCTGTATTATTGTTTGTATTCTTTTCATATTATTCTTCTGGATTATTGTTTTGTATTAAAGTAATACTTTCTAAGATGTAGTTCTTCAATCATGTCTTCGCCATTCCAGTGAGCAAAGGAATGGTAGTTCAGTATTTCACAAGTTTTCCTGGTGGTGTTCACTGTGGATGATGTGGTGCAATCATTCTATGCATCTTTGTTGATTTAGATTTTATTGTAGGCTCGAACTTAGTTGCTAGATTTACATGTTGGGAAAATGGTTAGGTTACGTACTTATGTATAAGAATGTTCAAAAAGGGGATGGTTCAGCTTTAGAGATTAGAATCTTAAAAGTATCTGGTGATGATATGTTTTAGGACTTCTAATAGAGCTGACGATGAAGAAGATAATGGATGGAGTATTGTTCAGTAGAAGTGTGCTCCAATAAATTTAAGGTTAGCACAATTCAATTCTTCAAGAACTGTATGCACTAGTTAAAAGAAAAGAAAGGAAATAAATAACATGTGATGGCCCTTTTGATAAAGCCGGTTACAGTCTTATCTTTAGTGTAGAGGTTTTATTCTGAAGTGCTGATCCTTCGTACTCTGGATAGGAGAGGGACAACCCTACGCTAATTTGTTTGACCTGAAAGTCCCAAGGGATTCATCTTTTACAAGAAGAAATAAGAGTGGTTTGTATTTGCATCACCTTCACGAGTTTCAGTTGAATCACTGTGACGATTATGATTTGGATTTCTAGAGAGCTCAATTTGAGACTCTCTGTAGATGTTTATTTATAGAGTTCAAGGTGTGCATTTTACATATAGGTCCACATATAGTTGCATATTTTCCAACACACCCCCTCAAACTGGAGCATATATATCATACATGCCCAGTTTGTTACATATGAATTGCACACGTAGTTTTTCTAATGACTTGGTGAGAATATCTGCTAGCTGATCTCTTAAAGCGACATGTCAAGTCTCAATATTCTTCTGTTCCATAACCTGGTTACGCACAATATGACAATTCACTTCAATGTGTTTAGTCCTCTCATGAAAGACTGGATTGTTTGCAATGTGAAGTGCTACCTAGTTATCACAGTATAACCGCATGGGAGATGTAGGATCACATCCCAACTCCTTTAATAGCCGTTGTATCCCAATCATTTCACAAGTGACATCAGCCATGGCCCGATACTTCGATTCTGCACTTGATCTTAACACAACAGCCTGCTTCTTGCTCTTCCATGAGACCAAGTTTTCTCTCATAAACATAGTAGCCTATAGTTGATCTCCTATCAGTAGGAGATCCAGCCCAATCAGCATCTGAGAATCCAGCCACTCAGATGTCCACAATTAGAATATAACATTCCCTTTTCAGGAGCACTCTTCAGATATCGAAGAATTCTCATGACTGTATCAAAGTGAGTAGTCCGCGGTTATGCCATAAACTGGCTTACCACACTTAATGAAAATGCAATGTCTGGTCTGGTCACAATGAGGTAGTTCAACTTTCCCACCAGCCTCCTGTACTTTCCTGAATCATGTAGTAGCTCCCTCTGTCCTGACATTAGTTTGTGATTGGAGTCCATTGGTGCATCCACTGGTTTGCATCCAAGAAACCCTACTTCAGATAGCAAATCTAATGTGTATTTCCTCTAGGACATGAAAATCCCTTTGGTAGATCTGACAATCTCAATGCTCAAAAAATAGTGAAGATCTCCTAGGTCTTTAGTTTGCAAGAACTGTTGTATAAACTTCTTCAAAGCACAAATCCCTGCTGCATCATCTCCTGTAATAACAATGTTATCAATATACACCACTAATAGAATTCTTTTCCTTGATTGCGCAAGAACACAGAATCATCGCCTGAGCTACGATTGAGGGCAAATTCGTAAACCACAGCTGTAAATTTACCAAACCATGCACGTGAAAACTGTTTAAGGCCGTACAAATCCTTCTTCAGTCGACAGACCTTGCCATGCTCCCCTGAGCAACAAATCCAAGAGGTTGCTCTATGTGTACCTCTTCCTCGAGCATCCCATGTAAAAACACATTCTTCACATCAAGTTTATACAGAGGCCAGTCATACTGAGCAGCAAGAGATATAAGAAGGCGAACGGATGTCATCTTCGCGACGGGAGAAAAAGTCTCAATGTAGTTAATGTCATACGTTTGAGAATATCCCTTGGTAACTAGACGAGCTTTCAGTCCAGAGAGCGAGCCATCTGGATTTAGTTTGACTGTAAAGACCCATTTGCACCTGATCGTCTTCTTCCCAACAGGGAGTGCCACAAGCCCCTAAGTCTAATTGTCTTCCAATGCTTGCATTTCTTCCTACATTGCTACCCTCCAACCTGGATGAGACAGTGCTTCTGACACAGACTGGGAAATATGGTAAGAATCCATGGATGTAACAAAAGTAAGATAAGAACTAGATAAATGTGAGAATGTGACAATTGGTAATAGGGTGTCGTGTACAACTGCGAGTACCCTTTCTGAGTGCGATGGGAAGATCATCAGATGATGAAGACTCACCAGGACTTGTAACCGTATCAGTTGTTGGCACCGAAAGTGTAGATAGAGGTAGTGACTGTTTCGGACGTTGAATGTAGATTTTAAGCTGTGTATCAGTGGGGGGATGCTCTGAAATTATACTGTTACGAGGGTCTACATCACTAATGAATGAGGAGGTTACATGTATAAGAAAGGTATCATCATCATCTTCATTTCACACAATTTTACGAGTAGTATCCTTACTTTGTGGAGAGAAGTATGAAGTGTTGTCAAAGTGACATCAGAGGACAAATGATTTTCGTGTAATAGGACAATGACATTTATATCCTTGTGTTCGAGAATATCCTAAAAATACACATTTTGTTGCTCATGGATCAAGTTTAAATTTCTATGGATTGGTATTATGATAAAACATACACATCCAAAAACATGAAAGGGTAAGGAAAAGGGTAGTTTTGGATGGATGAATGATTGAGAAGGGGGTTTTACCATCCAATACAATAGAGGGTGTATGGTTAATCAGATAACATGCAGTTAAGTTCGCATCTCCCCAATACTGTTTAGGCATGTTCATATGAAATAACAAAGTGCGAGCAACTTCTAATAAATGTTGATTTTTGCGTTTGCTACTCCATTTTGTTGAGGTGTATAATTACATGATGACTGATGAATAATGCTATGTGTGGACCAGTAGTGATTAAACTCATGATTAAAATACTCTTTTGCATTGTCGGATCTAAAAGATTTTATTTTCAAACCAAATTGATTTTGAATCTCAAAACAAAAACGTTTGAAATGCATAAAAACTTCCGATCTTTCTTTCATTAAGTAAAGCCATGTAGCACGAGAAAAATCATCAATAATAGAACGTAGTATCGAAAACCAAACGATGATTCTGTGGAACAAGGTCCCCACACATCAGAATGCACCAGTTCAAACAACTGACTGACATGATTATTGACTCTAGATAGATAGGACATTCTATGATGCTTTCCCATCTGACATGACTCACTCCAAACGACTCACACTCAAAACAGGAACTAACTTCCATAAAGTTTCTAACGATGGATGACTCAACTTACAGTGCATATCAAAAGCTTTTCCACTGCCACTGATACATGTCATAGGCCCATGCTGTCCATCAAAGTAGTATAGACGTTCTGCCTCACTCCTTGTGCTAATCGTTCGATGGGTGCCAAGTTCTTGAAAGAGAACGATCAGGAAAGAAAGTTACTGAGCAAATCAAATCTCTAGTAATCCTACTGATGGACAATAGATTGCAAGGAAATTTTAGAACATGTAAAACAGAAGACAATGGTAATAGTGATGAAGCATTTGCGGTTCCAACACCACAAACTTTAGACTTAGACCCATCAGCAATAGTTATATCTAGAAAGGAATTGATGAGCTTAATGGATGTCAAGGTACCTGAATTCCCAGTCATGTGGTCAGTTGCACCTGAATCGATAATCTAAATAGTAGGGATTGATGACGAGAGAGACAAGCAAAGGAAGTACCTGACTTGGCAAGTGTGGCAGTAGAGGTGGTCGGTGTCAAGGATGAGTTTTGCATCTGAAGAAACATCTGGTATCGTGCATACTCATTATCGGATATGGTGCATATCAAAAGCTTCATAATGCATTTTTTATTGAAAAATTAATTAATTAATACCTAATTGAAACAAATCCGAAGACGTCGGATAGGGGATCTTGATGAGGGAACGGATCTATTGGAACTGGGTGATGTCAGCGAGGGGATGACGATGGGAAGTTGAGGACGACAGTGACGAGAGGTGACGACGACAACGACGAGAGGACGACGACGAGTGTAGCGGTTGAGGACAACGACGCGGGTATAGCAGTTGAGGAGGAGGACGACGACAATGGTGATGACGTGACAATGACGATGAGGGGGCGACAATGAGGTGGCGACGATGATGAAGTGATGATGAAGACCGCGCAGGAGGAAGAAGATGAATAGGAAGAGGATGTTTAGGTTTAGGGTTATGGTTAAGTGGAGGCTCTGATACCATGTGACGATTGTGATTTGGATTTCTAGAGAGCTCAATTTGAGACTCTGTAGATGTTTATTTATAGAGTTCAAGGTGTACATTTTACATATAGGTCCACATATAGTTGCATATTTTCCAACAATCACTATACAACTTTATATGGATGTAACATCTATTCTGTCTGCACTAATTTTTTTTCCTTTTCTTATATGCTTATGGTGATATGGACCCCTTTATTGCAAGCACCTACTAATGCAGAATTAGGAGCTGACGGATTAGATACTTTTCACCCACAATGTATAGCTGAAAGGCAAGGTCAATGGCTCGCTGTCATGTAGAGAGGTACTAAAAAACATGGGATTGGGGACATGTTATTAAAGAATGAAGAAGTATAAATGATATAAATTTCATGCTTCATATAGATTCAAAATTACAGTTCCATAGTTAGATTGAATTTGTTTTGACTTAAGGATTGAATAACAGTCCATTTGGGAATAATATGCAGCTCAACGAGGCTGAAGATTAGCTTTTTGGACAAAGTTCAAATTCTGAGCTAGTTCAAGACGGACAATGGAAGGAAATTGTAAGAATCTAATCTTAAAAAAAATGAATAACTTGTAGTGGTCACCAAGTCAGAGTTCACTGTTGCTGTAGTAGTCATTGGTGATTGGATGCCTATGGTCTGCAGGTGTTCTCTAGGGATGCTGGAGCAAGAGACTGAAGGTGAGAAAAGATTCATTTATTTGGGCATGTACGCAATTAAACAATGCATGTTTGAATTTAGAACACTTGTTAAACATTTCCTGGACGTAAATCCTACACTTCACATCTACTTCTTGAAACTCGTTAGGTTCCAAACTATGCTTTTAATTTTCATTTGGGTGTCTAGATCAAAATACGCGCGTTTTTACAATTTTTAATCCACTTAATAAAAGAAACATAAAAATGTTAAATGAATATTATTTCTCATAACACGTAAATAAAAAAGTATTGATCTCATGTGAACTATTAATTTCAATATATAATATATGTGTATATAAATATTTATATAGCCACCTCCCTGTACCCTACCTTTTGCGAATTTGCTATGTCCCGTACCAGTACCTGCACTAGCCTCTATCAAAGTTTCATAATGTAACTTATAAGTTTGGTACCGTTATAATTTGAACACCTTTCTTTGTATATTTGTTATGTTCTTGTATATGGGTACCAAATCCTCTACTCATCTTAGAAAAACAATGTGCTCAAAGAAATCGTAAATTCAATAAGAAATCTTAGATTCTACATGTAGTAATTAACAAATATATTGAAATATAATTGTTTGAAAAATCTAATGGATATCGACTCTCCTTTTTTACTATCAAATAAGATCAGTGGACTTGTATCAATCATCGTTTCAGTAACTCATTCTGTCATTTGCATATAAAGAGCCTCATGTTGTACAAACTACACTGTTCACTTATCTTTGTACTTATCTGCTCAAGAATACATCTTCTTTGTGATCAAATGGTAATAAATGCCAACAGGGCATTAAAAATATCTTTTGAAAGTGAACCAATTTTCCTTCTCAAAAGGCCATCTGCATGAAAGTTGAATTTGAGCTAACCTAGATGATTGGTTGATTGATTTTTGATAAAATATTATTAACTCATTTAACTTCTACAAATTGACCGATTTATTTCATTGCATGATATTCTAATTTTAGGGATCATAATAGTTCATTTATTGGCGGAGCAATTTCTTTTTCATCTTGGTCACTTTGGAGGATGGATATCTTATCGTGGACTATTAGTCAATGATGCTTTCATAATATTTCATTATGACACATTTCTTGTTGATACATTTACTAGTTTCATCTAGGTTTTTTTATATGGTGCATTGAATATATTTCTGTTATTTTTCCATTAAATTGTTATATGTGCTTACTCATGTTTGGCACATTCAGCGATTTTCGCCGTCACCCTTGTTAATCCGAATTGGATCTGAACTACAATTACTTTGTTTGTTCTTTTTAGCCATTATACCTTCGAGTATATCCAAAAGGTAGATTGAGAAGAGGGAGATTCTATGTTTCCTAGGTACTTCTAATCTGAAGCCGTACTAGTACCCGACATGTACCCATACCAGTACCCAAACTCCTTGGACGCTCCTTGTATATATGCATACATTTATTCGGACATGTACTCAATTAGACAATACATGTTGTAATTTAAAATACTTGTCATATATTTTTTGGATATATATCCTACACTTTACATCCACTACGTGAAACTCATTGGACATAGGTCAGGTTCCAAATTATGATTTTGAAGGGCTGTTTGAATGTTTAGTTCAAAAACTAGCGATTTTCCAATTTATAATCCACATAATAAAATAAACATAAAATTGTTATAGGAATTTTAATTCGCATCCTTGTTCACATACAAATTATTAATTCCAATATATAATATATGTGTATGTTAATATTTATATAGCCTTGTCCCTGTACCCTACCTTTTTATAATTTTGTCGTGTTCTGTACCCATACCCGTACCGGTACCTGTACTCGTACCCGTACCTATGCAACATAGGGGTGATTCATTATTGTCTTGAACTATTTTCCCTCATCTCACAATGTGTATTCGTTTCTTTCCAACTTTCCTGTTTGTAGCATAGACAATTCAGTCGCCGTGCTATGTAGCATAAACAATTCAGTAGCCATGGCAGGTCATAGTTGTCATCTCTCAAGCAGGCACAACATGTTAGTTGTTTTCTTCTCTCTTGTATAGGCATATATGAGGTGCAATTGAGTTTTAAGCCTTTTACACATTGACATATGATTGGGCTGGACAAATAGATTATTGATATATTTGAACAAAGGCATTGATAGTTACACTTGCGAGCCTTTATTTTGTCAATTGGATTCAGCCTGTTGATTAAAGTGGGATCTTATGAGTAGAATGCTTGAATTTATAGTCAATTTTTTGTTAGCATTTATGTTCATTTGGTACAAAATGAATGAAAATGTGGCACGGATGTCAAAGCTGTGATATAATACCTGAAAGTTTATGCAGGGTTGAATCGGATTATAATTCTGAAATTTCTATACTTTATCCATTTACTTGAGTTGTTATGCATGAAGTTTATGTTGTTTTCTTTTTATGGCAAATATTGGTAAAGAACTGCAAGCGACAAAAGGGACGTGTTGTGTTTTGCTCTTAAGCACTGGCAGTTGAAAAATAGAACCTGGAATAAGAAACCGAATTACAATCTCATGTACGTTCATACAAAGTATACATATATAATGATGTCCCCGTGTATTAAGTTTGGACTTATGTATACTATTGGTGTCAACGTATGACTCTGATGTCTTGTGTCTACTAAAAATAGCTTTGAATATGGAACAATTTCACTTAGGACAAGTGTTGGATAAATGTGTAAGACATAAATATGAGACGTGATACTCTTATTTTACGTATATTTGCAGAATTCTCTGTCGATGTCTTGGGTCATATCGTGTCAGTGTCATATGTATTTGTGTGTTTGTGTATATGAAAAAAGTTTCATCCTTGCCACCAGTCTTCGCCCTTGCTACTAATGAAAGATTTTTTATGAGCATTTCTTGAGTGCAAAGGAAGATTGCTTTATCAATGTCTGAAGCTAACCAACTTTGAAGCTCAAGCATATTTTGCAAATTAAGCATGGAGTTCCTTCTTCTACACTTTATGGACGTTTGCATCTTCCTCATAAACATAATCATGTTTCTTAGTAAGAAAATGCTCAAATCTGGGAGGAAATTTGGTAGATAAAAAAGATTTAGCAGTTGCTCAGCTTTTGGTCAAACATAAAATATTACGAATTTGGTGGTATAGGAAAAAAATAGAAAGGTACCAAAATTGTACAAAGGAAGGGGCTACATGCTTAAATGATTCAGTTGTGGTTGTACAAACTGGATAAGAGGTTGGCAGAGAGGAATCACATGAATTCTATCGATTTGAAAACTTACAAACAATAGCATGGACGCGCGAAGAGCTTACTTATTATGAGTGAATTCTAAAAGAATTTCACTTAAATCAAACTTAAGAACCAGGTGACGCGTTTGACTAAAATTCAGTAACATAAGTGTCATATCTGGTGTTGATCTGGCTGATATTATTTGTAGATCATTCTGTTTCTATTTTAGTTTTGCACAATCCTTGCACTTGTGTTTCTTTCTTCCTGATCAACTAAACCGGGCCAAATGTAGTCAATGTTGATATTTTTAGAGGTTGGCTTGGGCGGGAGTTGCTTATTTCTTAATTGGAGGATGAGGAGACCCTCAATCCAACCCAACCTGTTTGATATGCTCCCTTAAATTATGCTTGTTTGTGGTTGTCTAGTTGGAAAAATTGGATATATTAGAAATTAGAAGGGGAACATGCATCATATTGAAAATTATTTTTTTTCATTATCTTAGAACTGGTTTCTCTTCTGTATGTATGAATTGTCTCCTGAAGTTTATCACGTGTCTTCTTCACTACATGTTTTGTGCATTTTACTGAATATCAAATGTAACTTTTCTCCATCTAGAAAGAGAGAGAGAGAGAGAGAGAGAGAAAGAGAGAGAGAGAGAGAGATGCAAAAGGAATATCCAGCCTGTTAAAATTTAAAAGCTCATCAAGAGGATAAGGATACAGCCTTTATGCCAAAGTTTGGGATCGACTGCACGAATCCAAGTTTTCCATTCACTTCAATTTAGGGCTATCCTCTCCATTGAGTACCCACTATCCTCTCCATTGAGTACCCACTATCATATCATTCTTAATTGCTTCCAACCAAGTTTTTTTAGGTTTAACTCTAGTCCTCTATCATCTGTCTACCCAAAGTGTTCAGGTGAGGTAAGGATTGTGCTCCTTGTGCATTTACTGCTTGTATGAGGGTAACTGCCTTAGTAATGACAACCTACTTTATCCTTTATTGTCCCGTCACTTTTGTGGTGTTCTTTACTATTCACTTCCAGTGTAATAAAATCTTTGAATTTACTTTAGTATAACCTCTAAATAATCTAGTTACCTATGTGAAACTGCATTGTAACCCTGCATTGGCCTAGATAAATGCATAGTGACATCTCAATCACCTATTCTTTTAGATAATTTTTATTTTTATATTCTAGTTAATTGTATATTTCATAATTGTAATATTATTCATTATGTTTTAAATGTGAATGCTTACTAATCCTCCTCCTTAGTTTTCGGCAATGCATTGAAAATAAATTATGTTGCATTCAATACATATAAAATAAAAATACAAAACTTTTATTCTAAATACTATATCTATTCATTTATTCGTTGATGTTGATGCACCTAAAAGAAGAGAAAACATTGTTCGAAGTGATATCAACATGAGAACGGAGCCTCTCCTAAAAAATTGCAGGTTAACATGCTTTGCGCTTTAAGGTTTTTTAGAGGGTTGTAGTTGCAGTTTAATCCTATGGGGATATTATCATGGACTTGGGTCTCATCTAGGTGTGATGGCAAGCTGTTAGCCTTCCTAGTTTGGCCTTAGTTACTGCTGTAGCATTATTTAGTTTAGGGACTGATATACCTGAAAAATGCTGATACTAATTAAATGATGCATATAATTTCATGGGTGGTAACAAATGTCACTGAAATTTATTGCTACTTTGACATAACTCAGCAACTCCTCTTATAAGCTGAACTCTGAAGGTGATTCTCTTTTTATTATTCCTGTTCTGTAAGTATTGTATTTCAGATAGAAATTTGAAACCATGTTTTCTTGGAGTCTTGCTTGCTTTATGCTGTGAGATGATTGTCTCTATAGAAAAAGAAAAAACTCCCCCTTGATCCTTAATTCCACGGATTAAATTGCATGATTAAATAAAAATGTTTATGAATCAGCTAATTGGCTGCTCTTGTCCTAGGGCATGTGAACCATCATGCTTATGCTTACCTTCATCAGAAAATTTGCATAATAGATCATTAATTCCATGTCAGTAGCTTTGTCACTGGAACTTGCTGAATTGTTTCGATTTTTTTTTTTGACTTCTTTATTGTTCTTTTTCTTATCAAGACCGGAAGCTGAGAGCTTCCGCTATGAACTCCAAACCTTTGTAACATGAGGCAGACCTCAGGGGTGTGCACACGGTCATTTTGAGGGGGTACTTCTAGTTCAGTTTTTGATGGTGATGTTGATGGCATGATATTATAACAATTCTCCCAGCCTATTTTCAAGCTTATATTCAAATATGGATCTGCCATATTTGGGTTGATAAATTGGTAAACATGCTCTGTATATATGCCATCTATATACACTTTATGAGAACATGCCCAATATTAGTCCTACTTTGATCAAAACTATTAGACTCTTTCTTGTATACTGAAATCTGCTTTTGCTCTTGCATAGCTGTAATGATTTATTTTTCCTTATATAAGATCAGATGCTTACATTACTCATGTTCTTCTTTCATCCAGACATATCAACATCAGCACAATAAACAAATGAGTTGCCCTGCGATGGCTCAGCTGCTCTCAAATACCCTTTACTACAAGCGTTTCTTCCCATACTACGCTTTCAATGTTCTGGGGGGACTTGACAATGAAGGTTGATTCGGTTTCAAACTTATGTCTTTGACTTCATCGAACTCTCAACGCTTATCCACCTTATTTCATTTTTCAGGGAAGGGTTGTGTGTTCACATATGATGCTGTTGGATCTTATGAGAGGGTTGGTTACAGTGCCCAAGGTTCCGGATCAATGCTCATCATGCCAGTGTTGGACAACCAACTGAAATCTCCGAGTCCTCTCTTACTTCCTGCCAGAGTATGATTATTCAACGAAATTTGATCAAGTTTAAAAGGGTAAATAACACTAAATCGCCCTGAGGTTTGCAACTTTGACAACAAACCCCCCTGAGGTTTAGAAAGTGACACTTTCTCCTCCTCTCTATTTATTCTTAATGGAATAGAGTCACATGATACTGATGTGACTACTTAAGGACCAAAATACCCTTTACAATGATTTTCCTTCTCCATTTATTTTTTTACTACAAAGTTAGTTTTTTTCTTTTATTATTTTAGGGAATTCAAACTCCATAAAGTATAAAAATAAATGAATTTGTCTTGTTTTCTTGGATGAAAATTTTTAGGGGAGAATCAGTGAAAGGTAAAATTTTGTTCTTAGCTCAATAGTTTTTTAATGACGACTACAAAATGGATTAAAAAAAGTAGAAGATGAAATATGCTGGAAATGATTTTCTTAAAAAAAACTCTAGAGGTTATTTTGGTCATTAGCTGGAAATGATTTTCTTAAAAAAAACTCTAGAGGTTATTTTGGTCATTAAGAGGTCACGTAAGTATCATGTGACTATTAGATTGAGAACTAATAAGGAGGGGGAGAAAGTGTTACTTTCTAAACCTCAGGGGGATTTAGTGTTATTTACCCAATTTAAAATGTTATCTTATAAAAACTAACCTCTTTCTGCTTTTAAACTTGATCAGGATGCTGTTACCCCTCTCTCTGAATCAGAAGCAGTTGATATGGTAAAAGATGTCTTTGCTTCTGCTACTGAAAGAGATATATACACAGTATGTCCGTTGAATCCTCCATTCTTGTATGGTTAGCTTGAAATAAAACATATCTATATTTCAGTACTCAATATCTTTGATTTTTTTTTCTTTCTTGGTTTTCTTCAGGGAGATAAAGTGGAAATTGTTGTCATTAATGCAGCAGGCACACGCCGTGAATTTATTGAACTCAGGAAGGACTAGGTTCGCTTCGATGTTCTGCTGTTATGCGGAAGCTTCGGATACTGTTTCAAGGGCCTAGGTTATCGTGAACTTGTGCTCTCTTGGTTACTCTCCCAGTAAAATGGTTCCATGGGAACACTAATTTATATGCTTACAAAGGGAAGTTTTTAATTGATGTCTATTGACTAATGTATTGCTTTGAAGTTGGGATAATTGCAGTTTTTTTAGTTCGTTAATGCAAAACTTTCAAGATGTTTCTCATTGACTTGTATAATGATTGCACTTATCTGATAAGAGAAACGATGATGGCTGCAGGCTACACATTCTATTTGGATTAATTGAAAATTATCTGTGAGATTACTTGATCAACCAAATAAATGGTTTTTTTCATAACTTACTAGCTTAAATAGATAAAGATAATAACATTCATTTAAGTGAGTTGAGTAGCTAGTTGTGAAAATCAAGGTTTTAAATATCGGATATCGGAGAAATATTAGATGGTTAAAATTCATATCGGATTGTGGATATTGAGAAAATGTTGGCGATATGTGATAAATATCGTGAAAATGTAGAGATATAGAGATGGATTTGTCACAAAAATAAAAAAAGATATAACAAGAGGGAAGAAAGAGGTAACAAATAAAAAGAAAAGAAAGATGAAACTAAAAAGAAATAAAAACAAAACAAAACAAAAAAAAAAAAAAGAAAAAAAGAAAGAAGCATGAAGCGGAGAAAAATCAATAAAATAAAATAAAAAAGAGGGAAATCAAGAGAGGAATAGAAAAATTAAATCAAGAAAGATTGAGGAAAAATAAGTAGAGAAGTTGGGAATCTAGAATTGAAGATCCAATCGCTAAGATTCATGCTCTAAGTCGAGAGCAGTATCCCAAGACTGAAGTTGAAAAGAAACAAATACTAACCACTCCTTATAGAAGTGCAGTTGGTAGTTTTATATATGTTATGATGTGTACAAGACCACATATATCTTGTGCATTAGGATTGATGAATATGTGTCAATCCAATCCTGGTATGGCACACTGGAAAGGAGTCAAGAAGATTCTCAGATATTTGAGTGGGACTACTCATTTTGCATTGTGTTATGCCGATTCAAACACTCGATTACAAGGATATGCAGATGTTGACTGGGGTCGGTGACCAGGATGAGTGCGTGTCAATGTTGGGTTATGCCTTCTTACTTAAGTGGTGGGGCCAATTCATGGTGTAGTAAGAAACAATAGTGCATTGCTCTTTCCACCATGAAGGCGGAATATGTAGTGGCAACGCGATAGTACAAGAGGAAGTTTGGCTACACAGATTCTTAGAGAGTTTAGTGATAGTGCCACATGCAAAGGATAAGGCATTGTTATAGCGTGTCGGTGATTGCCTATTCGAAGATCCAAAGTATCATGGGAAATCAAAGCATATAGAGATTCAGTACCATTTCATCAAGAAGCAAGAGAAGGAGGAGGTCGCGCTGAAGTACATCCTATGAGTCAGATGATTATAGATCTACTGACGAAGGGAATAGCTGAGGAGTGGTTCATTCAACACACTAAAGCCTAAGGGTTACATTCGTGGTGACGTTTTGTACAAGTTAGGGCCTGAGACATTTACGATATTATGGATGGCAACTTTATGAGACATTATATTATTTTTGATAGATATTTTCCTCATCTATATTTATGCATATTTAGGATTTGCTTATGTATTATTATTGTTTGATTATTTTGGCATGGAGTATATTTATATATAATGTGTGCAGTGTACACAAAGAATATTGTGTGCACTATTAGAAAGTTACATCAGAAGGTAGGAGCTCTTATCACACAAGAGGTTCCATTCAGAGCTTGGCAGTTGCCAAACCTGAGACCAAGTGCTGGATGTCATTTGGCTCGGAGCAATGACACCACTATTGCATTACTGGGTATGATGACAATGAGAGTGCTCTATTGGTCGTCCTGACTGGGTCAGGATGAAATTGTCGTATACTTATACGTTGAAGCAACCAAAGTGAAACTCCCACGTCCACTTTACCTATTTACTATCTACCAGACTAGATGTCTAACTTGGCGCATGGAGTGTGGGCTTGTTGGGAGATTCACGCATATTGCGGGGTGGTATGTCCGGGCAAGTTGATTATGGGGTAATGAGATTTGGGCTTGTACGATATTCATTTGATGATGCATGCTCTTAGGGATAGAGAGGCAATACCGTAGCATGTAGCTATACGACGTGTGCTTAGATCAAAAGTAAGGAGGTTGAGGGATAGCCCTGCCCCCTCGCTATGTGAGCCCTTATAGACAATCACTAGTAATAAAGGGCAGTCACTGTACCCTTAGAGACACTAGGCTATCTAGAAAGGCCATTATGAGAGCCTGCTACTTTGGCTGCTATTTTTTTGCTACAATAAGACAGTACCTCACATACGGGGCAATGTCAGGAAAGCGCGTGATTAACACACTCAACTATTCAGGGTCAGAGGAAGATTGATTGACATGTCTCGTGATTATATGGCATGCACAGCTCTTATTTATGTCTAGGGCAAGATTTAAGAGTGCGATGAATCAAGGATAGACCGCGGTGTTCATGTACGCTTCTTTGAAGGATCGAAGGTACTTGAGAAGACATGGTTGATCAGATCTGGGATATGAGATACCGCATACTTACACTTTTATTTTGTATATTTGTTTCTTTAGATCCTTGCATCGTTCCTAATGGATCTCGCTGCAACGATACCCGCTTCTAGGTTCTCAATGGTTCACGCTGTACTAATGATGTATGGATACGGAATTAAAAAAAGGAGGAGAATCTCGAAGAGATTTTAACTTAGAGAGTCAATAGCATAGGGAGCTACGGATGACACCCACTCATTTGTGTGAGTGGGAGCATGTTAGTCATAGATAGATAAGGATAGACCCAGATAAGTAATACTTATCTTATATTAGAGATAAGATATTTCACTAATTCTAATTGGATTAGAATTAGATATAATCTCTCTATAAATAAGAACATACTGTGAAAAAAAAGATAAAAGATAGAAAAAAGAATATTGCCATCTCCTCCTTCCTCCCTCTCAATTCTGTATTTTCAAAGTTAGTAGCGGGGTGATACGTGAGAGCCATTCGCTATCTCCATGTAATCGCTTTCCAATCGTTGACGGAAGATCAATACAAGGTGGCCTGTGTGGCAATTCTTACGAAAAGGTTCGATCATGTAATCTCTAAACAAGAGATGAATTTTCAGTATGTATGCATGCTTAGCTTACATATTCGTACTGATATAGATGGATGTTTTTTCTGATATCATTTCAAGGTTTTCACTTATGTGAAAATTATTTGTACTGTTATCTATATATGTTGGAACTAATATTCTTCCACTAAAACTAAAAGCATACATAGATTGCACATACTTATACAAGATTGGCATGGATATGTACACTGTTTGCACTGATATGCAAACCGTTTACGTTGATAGTTATAGATGTTTGCACTAAGGTTCATACCTTGTTTGTTATATTGTTCGTACTGATTATATTTGATTGCACAAAGATTTATATTGTGCTGACATTTATATGCCTTTGCACTACAATTCTTAATGTAGATGGGGGAGTCCATCACATAAGAAATATAAGTTCGAGAAAGATTCAAATAACCTTAATAACCAATTGACGCTACCTGCAGGCATGTTTACTGGGCTAAATCTTGACCAATTGATCAAAGACCTATACTCATTAAATGCTTATAAAAGAACTTAAAAGATGCTCAATTATCCAATGTATTAACAGTTCAACCCATTACACATATTTAGATATTTTGTATATACTTGCATATATTTCATTATATATTCGTACACATATCCTATAAGATATAGATATTTAGTAAGTATATTTGTAAGCTAACGAATGCAGGTATAGATGTACCAGCAAACAGTGAAATTTTTTTTCCAATTAGACCTATATCAATTCTCAGCAAAAAAAAAAAAAAAAAAGATCCAATGTCATGAGCAAAATCCTGTTGATTTAGTATTTTGATAGGCCCACCTCGCACCCAAAATAGTACCTTCTTTTGCATTATCTTCCATAACTTTCCCAAGTAACTTTCTCGTCGAAGGAAATCAGATGAATTAGCGCACCAATTTATTTTATTATATAAAAGAGTAGGACCCCACTTTTCCCTTAAATCTTTTCGCAATGTGGATGGGAAATAATGGGCTAACGTGATGATGAGAAAGGGTACCATAACTATAATGAGTAGTTTGCCTGGTTTATATATAGTGAACTGGGTATCCAGTATCTGTTAGCAAAAAGTACCTTGGTTGTATCCTACAAAGTCTTCTTTGTACTTTTCAAGAGTTTATACTTTTACGAATACACTATGCACCGACCACCGACTGCCATCTTTCGACTCAGAAATTATTGCTCTGTAAAAAGTGGCATTGACGTTTACCACAGAGAAAGAGAACAATCTTTAAATTTTAGAAAACATAATAATGTTCTGCCATCTTAAAATGTACATGTTATACCTTGAAAATTAACTTGCCTAATAAGAGTGGCCAAGTGTTGATTCGCGGGCCGACTCCCAAAGCATCTATAAAACATGACCCCAGTAATGGGAGCCAACCCGACTTGCGATTCAAATCCGTGTCGAAAGGCGCAGCCGACTCGGATCCTGTCAAGATGCCCGACTTCGAGATGAAAGACGTCCACCACTCGGACCCGACACAGTACGTCTCCAACAGTCATTCGACCTGACAAGCATTTCCCTAAAGTCACTGACTTGAGCGTCAAAGGGCACGCTGGAGGAAATAACCTCCGGTGCCTCTAACCTCTATTTGTGTGTAGCGAAGCGCAGGTTACGATCCATAGCGAGAGCATCAACCATTAGGGGAGATCAAGGGACCCAAAATTGAGTTCATCACTCCTAAAACACATTCAATTTTCCGATGTAAATAGTTTGGTGCCCAAAATGGGGCATCTTCTTTTCCCGTTGAGGAAATGGCTGATCACCCGCTTTGGGATATCAGGATCCAAAGCTGCCACCACCACTCCAACACTACGGAAGCCAAGGAGTTCCGCCAAAGGACAAACAGAGAACAAAGCTAAAAAAACATCAGGGTTATTCTAAATTATAAAGCATTTTGAGGGATGCCTCCACAGAATATAATTGGACTGTAAGAACCCCTCTGTAAATAAAAAATATTGTGCATTGTATACTAATCTGTGGTGAAGACAAAAGCCCTTGGTGTCTTTTCAGAGTAAACCAAGGCACGTACCACTCCCTTGGTATCATTTTCACGTACCACTCCCTTGGTATCATTTTCACGTACCACTCCCTTGGTATCATTTTCACGAGTAAAACCAAGGCACGAAGACCTTGCAGCTCGATCTTCATCGATTCGGCAATGAAAACCAAAAGTCCTTGGTGTCTTTTCAGAGTAAAACCAAGGCACGTACCAAGCCCTTGGTATTGTTTTCACGAGTAAACCAAGACATGAAGCTCTTGCTGCTTGATCTTCATCGACTCGGCAATGAAGACCAAAAAACCTTGGTGTCATTTTAGAGTAAAACTGAGACACATACCAAGCACTTGGTATCATTTTCACAAGTAAAACCAAGGCACGAAGACCTTGCCGCTTGATCTTCATCGACTTGGCAATGAAGACCAAAAGCCCTTGGTGTCTTTTTAGAGTAAAACCAAGGCACGTACCAAGCCTTTGGTATCGTTTTCATGAGTAAAACCAAGGCATGAAGCTCTTGCCACTTGATCTCCATTGACGCAGCAACGAAGACAAAAGGCCTTGGTGTCTTTTCAGAGTAAAATCAAAACACGTACCAAACCCTTGGTATTGTTCTTGTGAGTAAAAACAAGGAACGAAGCCCTTGCCGCTAGATCTTCATCAACTCGGCAATAGAGATAAAACTCCTTAGTTTCAATTTTTAAGAGTAAACCAAAGGCACGGCGGGGAGCTCTCAGGACTCAATCCTCACTGACTCATTGAGCACTTTGAAAGTTCTCGATATCGGTTTTCAAGAGTAAACCCAAGGCATGGCGAAGAACCATCAACGACTCAGTTCTCACTAACTCGTCGGGCATTTATTGAGATTGTTGAGGAAAATAACGAGCGTTACCTCCGTTTAAGTTGCAAGTATACAACTAACAAGTTATAGTATAAAAGATTAT
>JBAKGM010000200.1:12814501-12824992 GCA_037177215.1 Asparagus racemosus | reverse complement strand
TTTTAAAAGTTTGTCCTCCACCCCTACCCACCCCAACCAAAAAAAAAAAAAAAAAAAAAGAGTTTCAACACTATGAAGTCATGGTCTTATTCATGGTAACCCTGTAACTAATCTGTCTTATAAGTTTGCACTAATTGAACTATCCTCTATGATTGCAGGTAGCATTCTCATCAAAAAGCCACACTCTGTTCTTACATTTCGTTAAGATCCGAAAACAGCTTCATGAAAGCATCGGAGAGGCCATGGTGATTGAGAAATTAGTGCACATGAGACTTGCTGCCAGGATGAAGGGCCACCTTATGAAAATGACTGGGTTGGCACTTGAGAGCAAAACAGAAATGAGATCAGAAACTTACTTGGATATTTTTAATAGCCTGTTCATTCATTGCAAGGCAATCAACCACCCAAAAAAGAATAGCACAGAGAACAAATGATTTGGCTTGGTATTGCAACACAACAGTTATCAAATATCGTCTGAAGATTTGTTCATAGTGAGTTGTTGTCTTACTTAGCAAATATATGTGTCTCGTAGTTGAGGGTAAATTAGCTTCTATTGTTGCATAGTTTAATTGAAAGTTAAAAAGCACCGTCATGGTAAGTATCTGTAGTTTGGAGTAGATCACGTGCCATTGCGATTGATACGACGACATAAATTTGTGAAATCAAATCAGCTTCTGATGCGATCCGCACGCGTGAAATAGATGGCTGGGATGGCTCTAAGGATCTTGCTCTGTTTCGTTTCACAGGGGGTCATCCAAGCAGCAGTCTTGCTGTCCTTGTATTAAGAGACAGCGTGGGCCTCTCTTTGAGATTTGACTAAGCCCGAAAGAGAGTACGTGAGCCATACATGGAAAAAATTATCAGATTGGTATATTTTGTTAATATTTAGTAACACATTAGATTATATTTTGGGCGGAGCTAAAATACTGACCAAATTGAGTCACGTGACTCCTCATACGCAGCTAACGTGAATTAAATGGACTTATATGACACGTAATTGAAAGAAGAAAAAAAAGAACCCCAACACCCCCCACCGCCTAAAAAATCTCTATTTTCCATCTATTTCTTTTTTCATGTGAGGGAGGGGATGAATCTTTCAAAAATTGTAGAAATTTCTCTTGTGTATAGTGTTATTTAATGGGTTCAAAATCTTGATTTGGCTATATTGTGGTTGGTTTGTGTAAATTAGGGCATTTTATCCCATTGAGCTATAGGGCATTTCATCCCATTGAGCCATTAGTTTGCTTCTTCCATGCTATATTTGAGCTTGACTTTGACCTTGAACAAGAGATTGAAGATAGAGAATCCAACTCCAATTCTAGTTGTTCTAGCCAATTTAGTGCTAGGAGGAAGAAGAACAAAAAAGTTCCTATTTGAACCCTAATTTTGAGCCTTAATGTTAGAAAAAAATTTTCTTTTAGCAATTAATTGATCCCAATTACCGTCATGTTGGCAGCCACAAGGGCCGCACGTAAAGATCATGTAACTCAAGTTGACTGGAATTTTATCTCTGGCTAAAATATAGACTAATTTGTTTCTGTAGTCTACATAATGTACTAAATTATCGCTGGAGTAAGAAAATATATTATGTGTTACTAAAGGTCAACAAAATATAGCAATCTAATAATTTTGCCGCTTTACATGAGTGAGAGAGAGAGAGAGAGAGAGAGAGAGAGAGAGAGAGAGAGAGAGATAACGAGTGAATGGATTGGAGAGAGAGAGATTTGAGAAACACGTAAGGTGTGTAATGAGATTGTCGGGGGCGCTTGAGGCCCCGCCTTTTTCTCGCTTTTGCTTTTTCGAGCCATGCCCGCCTTCATTCTTCGAAGAGAACCGAACACTTGGTTCGTCATTTGAGCATCACTTGATCGCCTCAAGCACTAGGTTAAAAGTGTTCGTCATTTGAGCCTCACTTGATCGCTTCAAGCACTAGGTTAATTTGAGAAAGACCCTCTTACGAACTTTGGGTGTGGTGCAAAAAATCCCCCTAAAATATTTTAATTAGAGAAATTCGTCTGAACTTTGGGAATGTTGTAGATAATCTTATTGGATTTTGTTTTATCCCACTAAACTCCTGCTTGCAAATCATAAATGATTAAAGAAAAGCTTTTAAAGATAAATTCAAATTGGAGGGAGGAATTGTCTGTTATCTGTAAATGATCAACGGCCAAATTAGTTTTTTAAATTTTTTTAATAGTTATTTGCCATTTGAAGGTAGGAGGGTTCACTAAAAAAAGTTCTTTTTTTAGGGGGGGCGTGGGGGGCTTATTTGAGGCATCCTAAAGTTTGTTTAGCAGGGTTGTTTACGACAACCCCAAAATTGATAAGGATTATAGTTCAGCAGGGTTATTTGAGGTACCCTAAAGTTATTCAGCAGGGTTATTTTCAACGTTCCCAAAATTCATAAGGATTTTCCTGAATTAAAATAGTTCAACAGAGCTATTTGAGACATCATAAATTTGTTTAGCAAGGCTATCTACAACACTCCTAAAATTCATAAGGATTTTCCTGAATTAAAATAGTTCAACAGAGCTATTTGAGACATCATAAAGTTGTCCAGCAAGGTTATCTACAATACTCCTAAAGTTCATAAGAATTTTCTCAAAATTGAAGTAGTTCAATGAGTTTTGTGCAATGCCGTCAACGTTTCATTAAAAAAACACCGTCAATGTTTCTATAAAAAAAACACCCTAAATGTTGAGAGTGATTTTCTTAAATTAACCCCAAATGCTTACTATCATCTAAAACGACAACCAGGACCTAGAAAATAGTCTATTATAGACCTATCACTTCAAATCAGAAGAAAAAGAAAAAGAGAGAGAAAAAAAAAAGGTCTCCAGGCTCCCATAATCTATATTTCTCTCGTGGGAACAAGTATGAAGTACCACCGCGTCCCGTGGGATCCAATAGCGACCATCGACTGACTGACTGACTCTCTGTAGCATTGTTTCCCTTCATTTTACCCAAAATAGACCACCATTTATTACCATTATTACTATTCCGGATCAAAAATTGTTCCCAGGTTTTTTTTACCGTTGACCGTGTGACATTCCCCGTGCAATGCAAAACCATTTATGTCCCTATATCAGTTGCCTCAAATGTGCTAACTATTTTAGAGATTATTCTGCATTTTTAGAAAAGTGAAATGAGGAAAAAAAATTTACATACCATAAATTAATACTATAGTAATCGAGTAAAATCTGATTGTATGTTTCTACCACTTGGTAAATTTTAAGCGTTCTAGTATTTAATAACCAATAATCCTTTTCTCATCATCTTATTTTAATCAACTACCCTTCACATCTTGGAAATTTTTTTCCTTAGTCTTTGAGTTTCATGTATATCATTGATTTTGTTCCCTTTTTTCAAAAAAATTAATTTTATCTTCCCTCTTTTCCCAAAAGTCTAACATACATACAAAAATATTAATTTTAAACAACTAGTACTTCTAAATTAGAGGATACATGGCAGTTATTTCACCTAATAGGCTTAGTTCGAATTGCACCAACTCTTCTAATAAATATGTGAGGTTATGGGTCAAAGTTTTAAATCTTTCTGAATGCATGTTATCAAGAGAGAAATCTAAATAGAAGAACATATTAATATGTGAGCTGATCAAGCAAAAAGCGGATAAAGTTCAGTGCTTTATCCGTACTTTGGGGGTTCTATCTGTAATTTTCTGCATGAACAGCACCACCCCAACTGTAATTTCAAGATAAAGCAGGGTGTTTCCCGTAATTTTAGCACTAGCTCCAGACTCCAGTCCGGTGCCAAGAGTGGACTAGGGACAAAGCTTTTTGAAAAAACACTAATTAATGTCCCCCACTTTAATCGGTGGCTGCATGCAAGAAAGAAGAGAGAGAGAGGGCACTAGACTAAAAATTTCTATCAAACCCATATATTATAACCATAATAATAATAATAAATAATCCAAAGCTCTAATTATTATTAATTTAACAAAAGAGCCAGAGATTAGCAGTTCCCGAAGCTGCCTCCCTCTCTCTCTCTCTCGCCTCCTCCATGGCTTTTCCTCCTCCATTGCTAATAGCAGACAAAAAAACAGGATCTCTCAAGACCCATCAATCTCATTTTCTCTCTCCTCATCTCGACCAAAAGGTACCTCTTTCTCTCTCTATAGCTTTGATTGCATTGCTTTTTTGGGCCTGTAGAGTAGTTCATGGCGTTTTCCTCAGTGGGTTTTGTTGGATACTTGTGGGCAGAGGTAGGGTTTTGGTGGTAACATCCAATAAAGTGACGTCAATGAAGGGTCTTGATATAGGAAAGATGGGATTTTTATTGATGGATTAACCTCTGTTTACAGTTTTAAGGATTTGTTGGGCACTTTTTTTTTTAAAGGATTAATGTTGAGATCTGGTGGGAGTAGGGACCGTTCTAATTATTATTAATGGTGTTTTGAAGATTGTAATGCATTGCATCTCCTTTTTGTTTGTGGCCCGTTTGCCCCTTTCCCTTTTGCTGTTCTGCTGATGAAGAGAGCATATGAGGGAGATCTTGTGTTATTTTGGTTTTTTTTTGGGTGACTCGGTCTGCTTAAGTGGTCTTCATGCATTGACTTACGTCGCGATTTCTCGGCGTTTTCGATAAATTTCTGGTGTGGATCAGCTAGACGAGATCTTCTATTGCCTGCTTCTTGGATATTAGCCTCTAGAAATTTCCCTCTTCTGATTTGCTTTGTCCGGAGAAAATGGGTATTGATCTTCTCTATTGTGGTTTTAATTCTAATTTTAAAAAAAATAATTTTGGTTGATTGTGATCTTTATGATCTTAATCTGATGTGATCCTCTCTGATGATGGTTAGAACTAAGTTTATAAGTTGATTTGGTAAGTGGGCAGTAGGAGTAAAAGATCTTTGAACTGGTTAGTCTTAACTTAGTAAAGCTTTTATCTGCTTTCCTTAAGAATTTTTGTTGATTTTGATGTCTAGCTTAATGATAATCATGGTCTGTGATTAACTTGTAATTTAATCAGGCAAATGGGTGGTGGGAAAAAGAAATTTCATATTTCTGCATGTATATATGCTGTTCAAGTGTAGAATTTGGATCTATGAAGCAGTATCTTAAGTAGTGTTTAGGACTAGTGTCATCAATTAGGGAGCTGGAAATCACCAACTTTATCTAATAATTGGTGATATAATATAAGGAACAATTGTGAAATAGGTGGGTTATTTCCTCAGCTATTCCCAAACTTAAACACCCGAACATATCCATTAAGCAGTAGGCGTCTCCAATTCTTCCACTGAACTTCATGTGTCCTGATCAGTGTAGTGGTTCTTCTTCTGACTACAGTTGGAATGAGTGAATTAAAGTTACTTTGTTTAGCCTCCTATTATTATAGGTTACACAAACAAATTGTTTTCTTAACTATCAAACTGATCCTATAGAAACTCTAATCAAATTATATGTTTTAGTTCAAATTTATATGTTCAATTCATTTCCTTGGACAACATTTCGATATTCAAGTGTGCGAGTCCAAATAGTTGCTTGATCACTGGAAACAACAAGGGTTATCCATGACTCTTATAATTAGTCCAGCATTGTTATAAATTTCTTACTTGTTGTACGTATTTCGCTTTTTTTTCTATTGCTATATCTTGCATATACCGTTCATCATCTGTTGTACTCACATCAAACCCAGCTCCAAGTTGAGCTAGTTGATATTATTGCAAGCAAATATTTAATTTCATTTGGTTTTTGAAGTTATATTAGTCCTGTCTGCTAAGTTATAGACTGAACTCTTGTTTCTTCAGCGGCTCTAAATGCTACTGTAATTATTCTGCAGTATCATTTTTTTCAATAAAGGATTAATACATCCTAGAGTTCAGCTCGTATCAAACAACAACAACTTTACCCCAAATTTTTTTTGGATAGGCTACATGAATACTATTCTTCCATTTACTTCTTTTAAAGTTACCCTTATCAACTGCTTCCGATCAAGTTGTCTTAGTCATATCTGTACTCATTCTTACTCATTAGTTATAATGTTATCATTTCTCCTAATTTGCGCATTTTGTGGTGTCCTGCCATCGCCAAACCTTATCGGTTGATTCTCTCTTATATTTGATCCTCTATAGGAGCAACCTATGACCTCCAATAAATGCATTTATTTCTTATCTTGCCTCTTCATGTTATATTCACATGTCTATCATAGCATTCTCATTTTTGCTACCCTTACTTTTTTGCATATGTTGTATCTAAATTGCCCAACATTTTCATTCATAAAGAATTCTTATAAAATTTTCCTTCAATTTCATAATTATTCTACGATCACATTGGGTTTTAGAAGCGCTCCTCTACTTTAATTATCTTGATATGATTCAATAAACCACATCATCCTCAATTTCATTATCTTGACGAATGATTTATCCTAAATTAGCAAAAATGATTACTCAATATTTTTTGACCGTCAATATGTACTATAGGCTTATTTCTTTTCGCAGTGATTACTGAAGTTACACTTTTTTTTTTCTGTCTCAATGGTACTAATTCTAATTCCTTTTATCAATTAGATTGGATTCATATTGCAAGAGACATATAAAGAAGTAAAGGAACAGCATTAGGAATCCTAAACCTTTCATGACTAAGGATTGAATGTATCAGTTAATAAGAACTAATTTGCTTTCCCATACACTTACTCTCTTTTGTTTAGAGTTATATGTGAGATTTGGAGTGTTTTTGGAATTACAGCTTGAGTGTGTTTTTTTCCTCCCAATAGTTGTGCAAAATTTGATTATTGAATATCTGCTCCTTTGGACGTGTACATAGACCAAATGTCGACTCATATTATTTCTGTTTTCTCGCCTCTTCTTTCTCTTTGCAATATCTTTTTGTGCTTGCACTTAATCATTTGTGTGTTTTTAAAAATATTCTCTTCACATGTAGTTTAGCACACGGTATAAAATAGCCACAGAACACAATAAGATCACAAAGTCATGTGTGTTGCTCATGTAACATGTCCATCGCATTGCCTATAAGTTTATAGATTGAATTGACGTGGTTTACCAGTTGGCATCAATGACTGTTGCTTAGTGGAAAGTGTCAATTTACGTCACTAATTATAAACAACTTCATGCGTGCTGTTCAGATAGCATGTTCATTGCAATGCTTAAAAGTTAATACATGGAACATGACTTGATTTATCGGGTGCTTATTGCAGCTCAATATATCCATTATGGGTTTAGACATTGTTTTGGAAAGTGAGAACCATTTTCAAGCAGTTCCAAAGCCAAAAGCTGTTCATCATCCTCCCTGCAGCAGAGCTAAAGTAGATGAGAAAGATATAAAAGAACTATTAAAAAGCAGATATAACAACTTGAGGCGCTTAGATGGTGATTACAGAGAATTGAGGCTCAGCAACTCTACTGCTCCCCGCCGAAAAAGCATGCCAGCCAGGCCTCATAGTACGAATTTAAGGAACAGCGAAGTGGTTAAAAGGGGATCGGTATATCAAAGTTCTAAAGAGGTAAGAAGTATGAGAAAGTTGAGAGATGGAAGGAGAAATGTAGAACAAGCCTTTAATGATGAGGGTTTTCTCTCTTTCGAGATCGTTGATCCTTTGCCTCCACCTTGCTCAAATGAATCCATTGGACGGTCAAATATTACGCCTTTAAATGCAGAACCTACAACCTCATCTATTGACAACAATTCTTCAGTTCCAGTAACTTCTGTGGAATTTCTAGAATTATCCGAGCGCATAAAGCTCAGTAGCTCTTGCTCTGGTTCTGCCCAAGCAATGGACAGTTTGAAAGATAGGGCCCCAGAGCTTGGCTCGCACCCTACGGAGAAGAGAGGAAAAGGAACAGTCGAAGAACACATGTGCAATAAAGATCAGAAATTTCAAAAGAAAACTGATAGTAACGACAGCTGTGAAAGAGACACTAAGTGCAACCTGCCCAAATCATTATCAGCGAAGGCAGTAATGTTCAATTCACCTTGTAAATCAGGAAGAGAGACCTCTTACGCCAGTCCAAAGTCACGGTTTAGTCCATTTAAGAAGATGCTGGATCCAATTATGAAATCAAAATCTCTGAGAAATCCATCTTTCATGGAAACAGAAATTGGCGGCAGTACTACCGCCGATCCTTCAAGTATAAAGAGGCATAGGGTGTTCCGTAAATCTTTATTGAATGACTTCTCAAAAGCAACTGACAAGATGGATTATGATGATATACCGACTGAGCTAGATCAAGATCCAGTGGCTGTTCCTTCACCTGCTCATCTACATGCCACTCTTAAATTGGATTGCAAGCATGGTGCTTTATCATATGAGTTTGCTGTCAAGGATCCTGATGACATTATTTTGGCCAAGACATGGAGAACTGATAGTGCATTCAATTGGGCCTACACCTTCCACAGCTGTAAGAAGAAGGGTAATAGCAGTGGACAGTCATCTGCAATGATTGGTCAGATGCAAGTTTCTTGCTATTTGTGTTCAGAAATAAACGACACTGGATCAATGGAAAGTTCTACAGTAACAGAGTTTGTCTTATATGATATTGCCCAGGCGAGAAGGAGCTTTGCTATTGAAGATTCAACTCCAACTACAACTAAATCAACAGAAATGGAGACATCTCAATATCGTCAACTACACTCTTCTACTGATTACGACTCAGATCCTTCAACTTCTTACCCTTGGCCGCTGAAAGAGTTGCATCCTTATCTAGAAATTGCTGCTACAGTGATCAGGATACCTTTCACTAAGAAAGAAATTAAAGAGCTGCAACTACAAGAAGATAAAAATACTAAAGCACAACGAAACTTGCCAAGCTCTCCTGCAAAAGATCAGGGGAGTGTGGCAACCTTCGAATGTATGAATCATGCTAATGTAAAGGTGGTGGTTCCTAGTGGACCCCACAGTTTGCCGAACAATGAGGAAGGTAGCCCGTCGTCATTGTTGGATAGATGGAGATATGGTGGAGGATGTGATTGTGGTGGCTGGGATATGGCTTGCCCTATTGCTGTTCTTGACTGTCCTTGTGCTGTTAATGACGTCGTCAATCATTCAAGTAAGGGAAGTCAACAGCAAATGGTACTTTTTGTTCAGGTATGTATTATATATCAAGCATAGACACACAAACCACAGTATAACTCAAATGTTGTTTAATAATGGGTTAGCGGCAGAGAGACCACTGAAGTATCCTTGTTTTTAACTCACTACTCTAGTTTTATTGTTGCAGATAGACTCCATAGACTCCCTGAGTGAATTTTTTGACTCTTTTACCCTAAGAGAAGAGAATTGTTTTTTGACAAATTGACCCCCTGAGGGTTTTTAAAAAAAAATCACTCAGGGAATCTATCTGCAACAGTAAAACTAGAGGTGCAGTAAATTCTAAACCGCAATACTACAGGTGGTCTATCTGCTACTAACCCTTTAATAATTTTCATTAATAGATATTTTTATTAGAAATGCCTTGTGGATGTGATATTAGCAACAATGTTGGAAAGTTGGAGCTATAGAGGTTGAGTAATATGTTCTTTCATAGCCTTGCTATTCTAGAGTCATTGGATGTATATGCATCACGAAAATAGCAACATCGCTGACCTATTTATCAGTCCAAATAATTTAGGACCTTCAATTATCCAAGTAACTCTCAGATGTTTAACATTAATCAAACTATTTGGTAATCCATCAATTGCATCTGGAGGCGCTTCTTGAAGTAGTTTCATCATACTTAAAAAGTTAAAAGACTGTTCACAAAAATTGCGGATTACTGGTCATAGATGCTGATAATAGTTGATGCTGCTATTTTTTGTTAGCTCATTTTCAACTTTCTTGTTTTCATGTTTGTTAAGTAAAAATATACTTGGCTGTTTCTAGTAGCATGGAGCCAAACTCCTTTCATTGAAATTCATTTCTAGCAATTGATATGATAGATTCACTTCATTAAAGTTGGTATACGCCATCTAAAAGTAACCTAAAATTTAGAATCTAGGTTTTAGATCTCCACTAAGGCGTAAAGATTTTCGATCTAAATATTTGATCTTGATCTAAAATATTAGAAACCCAGGCAAATCAACTCTTTAGGTCTCAAACATTCCCAAAACCAAGTTTGTTAGTTTAGAATCACCAGAATCTCCTGTCCCAACAAGATCTGTTGAGCCTGACCCAGCTACTGATGTTAGTGTTTGTGCCTAGATTTTATTGCGTATAATGTTTTCTGATGTTAACAGTTCGTTTGTAAAGGGTTTTCATTGTTTAGATCAAGATCAAATGTTTGGATCAAGAACCTCTGTATCTTAAGATTAGGTGTAAGCAAAAGTCAATTAGACAATTCATTTTGTGTCTTTATGTATCGACAAACAAATTACAATACATGATTCTCATTTGCAAATGCTTTAACTGATATAAATTTAATTTTCGAGTTGGACATAAAAATGGATATTCAAACATAGAATTTTAAGGGGCTGTTTGGTTCGTTTCCATGCAAAGATGAAATGCAATTCCATGTAGTGAAAATGAATGTTTGGGTTTTCC
>JBAKGM010000200.1:12760095-12784322 GCA_037177215.1 Asparagus racemosus | reverse complement strand
TATATAGAGAGAGAGAGAGAGAGAGAGAGAGAGAGAGTGTATGTGTGTGTGTGTGTGTGCTTGTAAAAGAGTATAGTATCGTAGTAGTTTGTGTTAGAGAGTGTGTGTTTTTGTATTAGAAATAAAAAGAGAATTTGATTGGAGAGTTATATTAAAAGAATAAATAAGAATAAACTATTTCTTTCTGTCCACCACCTCCTCTACTCAACAAGTGATACTAGGCAGGCGATTAGGGATAATCTCTCTCCTACAATGGTCCCACTACCATGGCTCTCAAAGGTCAAAGTTCATGCTTAGTCTGGGACTATGAAAGTTGATTGGTCGGGGACCAGTCTTTCATTGAGATACTAAAGCAATACCATGTCACAATGATGGATCTAGCAAACACTGCCACTGCACAAGATCTCAATGACAATAACTATATCTATTGGTAGACCTGTATGAAGTCTTATTTTCATGGAAAGGAACTCTAGGAGGAAGGCAAGGGTGTCGAAACCTCAAGACCTTGCGAAGTAGTTGATGCACTATGGAAGTGGAATATAAAAGCTGTCAAATATACATAGGTGTGCAAGCCAACAACAAAAGAATATCTCATAGACCTTACACGAGATGCCAAAAATTTGACGGAGGCATGAGATACATTCATCACACTCTTTTCAAAGAAGAACGATGCATGACTTCAGATCCTTAAGAATCAATTGAGGAACACGCATCATAAGGATGTAACAATCAGTCGGTATTTCAAATAAGTAAAAGCAAATTTGTTCAAATATTGGGGCAATTAGATCCATATTCTAATGTATCACAAGTAAGGTTGAGAAAACTAATTATCCATGGTTTAAGACCGGAGTATTATAGGTTCGTCGCTAATACATATGGCTGGTCCAACTCAATGGACACTGTTGGAGTTTATGAGAGTTTCATGGCTACACAAGTGACTCTAGTCAACCAAATGCCTACTGTTTCATTAAAACATAAATATGAAGGACTTTTCAACAACAAATAAAGAGATGAGAACAAAGAGTGGTATGCAAAGGCTAGCTCATATCGACAACCATGAAATTCATACACCGCAAGAGCACATAAAAGAGGGAAGCAAAGTGATCATCGAGAAATACGACCTGATGGAGGTTGTTGTAACTATGGAAAGAAAGACCACTTCACCAGATATTGTTGCTAAAGGAGAAGACCATCACAAGACAGCGCTGCAACATTGAGCAAATATTAAAAATACAATGAAGAGAAATGGACTGCTCAAGCATCTATGGCCATCATTGAAAATGCATCAATTAATGAAGAAGAGGCAGTTGATATTACATTGACCTCAATCATGGAAGAGCCCTAGTATGCACCGGTAGCAATATCAGGTCGAGAAAGATAGTAAAGACAGGATCATCGATTCAGGTTGTTCCAACTATATAACAAGAGACAAGGACAATCTTGTTAATGTGAAGGAATATATTGTGACCGATCAAAAGTACAAACCATCGGATAAGATCAATACAGTACATCGTGGGCATCACTAAAGGAAATTTGGTCATTTGACATGACTAATGGGCTCACCATTGACTTTAGAGCTCACATTTGGCTAAGGATAGGTGACCCAAAAATCCTAAGTCAAAACAGGCTACAAAAGGAGGAATTTTTAAATAAAGACTTTTTTAAAAAAATAATTAGCAAAATTGACCCTTTTGTAAAAACATTAGCAACATCGATCTCTTTTTGGCTGGTTGGCTAAAAAGAGGTCAATTTTGCAAAATATCAATTTTAAAATAATCGGGACTAGTAGTCCCATGTAATTAGTTCTCACTAATTAAACCTTAACCATTTTAGCATAAAGTACACGGGACTACGATTTTAGATTAATTATAATTAGAGACCACTAATTACATGCAACTACTAGTCCCGTATATTTTAAAGTTGAGATTTTGCATAATCGATCTCTTTTTGGCTAGCCAAGATGACGTGGCCAAAAAGAGGTCGATTTGCTAAATATTTTCAAAAAATTTGATTTTGCTAATATTTTTTCAAAAATGGTTTTTTTTTAATTCCCCGCTGCAAAAGCCTCAATTCACACGAGGGCAATTTGGCACGAGGATAATGTTGTCGCTATTAAGTTTCGATTTAAGACCATGTACAATTCAGGAGGTTTTAAGTTCGCAACAACGTGGGGTTTATGGATGGTAACCATGTCACGTCATCATTTCTTCTGACAACACCGCGACGGCAAATCCGCTGCAATAAATGCTGGCTAATCTAAGAAGATAGCTCTCATGAGCGACGTGAAGCTGTGCATGCTCACAAGTTGGTCAAAACTACACTTTTAATCTCACGCCTGCCCAGTATTGTGGCGTGAGGTTAATAAAGCTGCTATAGTCAACATCACATTTAATGATTGCATGATTGAGCTAACCTTGCACCAGAAAGGATTTTTCAGCTAATAAATAAACCCCCGTCTTCATCATTTGATGGTCTACTAGACATTGGGAAATCCCCCTCTCGGCCGATGAGTTAAGCTCGTGCTGTAGACCATGGTGCTCAAGTTAACCTCGCGCCAAGACATTTGCATTTGATATTCTTCTCGTGCTGGCACCAAAGTTGGTTATCCTACTTAGCTTTGTTCAAAACTCAACTTTTCACTCTGTTATCAGAGTTTTACTTGTCATTTGGAGGTGACCCCTCTCCGATGGGATGAGCTCCCCATCGAAGGAGCTCCCTTCAACTTCAAACTCAAAGAACGAAGAACAAACTTCAACAACAATGATGCATGCGGTCAATGGAGTAAAGAACATAGTCTCCTCTCCCTCGACACACTTCTCCAGAATTAAAACTTGTAATTCTAATTTTCAAGTCACAAAAAAAGAACAATATTATCTCTATTTCTTGTAACTTCTTTTGACAAGAAAATATATAGCAGTGACGAGAAGTTGTGATAGCTAGTAATTTAATATTTGCCCTCTCTCAGAGGTCAGGTTAGGTTTTTGCATAGCAAGTACAATTTATGGGTATGATGAGTGGTAAGTTCTTTTTCTTTTTTTTTTTTTTTTTTTGGGTCACGTTTTGTTCTGTTTTGTAAATATATCTTATATTTCATATATAACCTTTTTTTACGTAGTCTTGTCCTTTTTTCCCCTTCCTTGGTAAGTGCGGAAGCAGGGTGTACTCTCGAAAACAAACAGATATACTGGTATTTATTCAGTAAATGAAATTTTCTCTGTTCTACATAGGTAAGCAAACAACACAAAATCTTAAAAAAATGTTGGAATTCCAATTTGATATGTACCCAAAATTACAATGAATTGGCCAATCATCTAAAATCCCCTCTATATTCTTCACATATTATAAACAAACAATTCCCTTCTTCACAAGTAGATTATGTTTCATCTACCCTCGAATCTCCAATTCAAATGGTTAAACAAGTATAAATCAATAAAAGCAAATAAAATTAAAAAGGGAAAGAAAACCTGCCACCAATCTCTGAGCTCCCATCCGGCCGATCAAAGGCGACAACAAGCAACGATATAGTGATCGCAATCAACCCCGACCAAACAAACACGATGGTTGGAGTCCTCCCTCTCCTCCCCATCAATCCCTTTGCAAAAGGATACAGGTGAGCCAACACCCAGAAACTGAAGAAGACTCCCCCTAGCAACCTACTCCACTGAGGCAACGGACTATAGATTGTTCGACTGATGCCAACTGCGATCGCAATGAGGTTCACCATCATGATCGTTATCGGCGGTATCATTAGCGATGTCCATTTCACGATATAGAGGTCTGCAAACTCATCGTCAACATCATCACCACCTGATTTCGAGGTTAAGGTGAATGAGATTTCAATACCAGCAATAACTTTCAGCAGTCCTTGGAGCACAGCGGCTATATGTGCACTTGTCCCTCCGATGAGCCAAAACTGTTCGTTTCGCCACCACTCTTCTAGCTCGATCCCTGACCATTTGATCTCGAGCACCGCCAATAAGCAAAGGGTTACCGTTATGGTGAGAAGGTATGTAAGGAACGTTACGTTGAGTGTCCGCACAATGAATTGCCCAGAGAAGAGGGAGAGCGCTGGGAGGAAACAGTAGACAATAAGAAAGATGGAGGTGAATGGATAGATACCGACATTGAGATACGCTATCCTTTGGAGAAGCTTCATCTTTGGGCTCGCGAAGAATGCATTGTTTCTTGAGAAGAAGATTTCGACAGAACCCGTTGCCCACCGCAGAACCTGGTGGAGCCTATCAGTGAGGTTGATCGGAGCAGTTCCACGGAAAGCGTCTCGTTTTGTCACACAATACACCGACTTCCAACCTCGGTTATGCATTCTGTATCCCGTTACGACATCCTCAGTGACCGAGCCATATATCCATCCAACACGATTTCCCCACTCTGTTTTGTCCTCGTACCAGCAGGAGATCACACTGATCGCCTCTGCGACGGTGGAGGCATCGAGCAGGTCTCGGGGAATGGTGAGGGCGCCAGGAGGGCGACCGTACTTGACAGATGGATGGTCAGCGAGTGGCCGGCCCTGAAACTCGGCAACCGGTATTGAATCTATTAGAAAGCTCGAGTTACCAAACTTCTTGGGAAATGATGATACATTCATCTCTTCTTCTTCTTCGTCCCCCATCCTCAAAGACCGGGACTCCTCAGAGGCAGCAGCAACCTTACGCTTTCTTCTTGGAAAGCAACATCCGCAACAACCCGACGGGTGTTCTTTATGATCACGAGGGGGGTCAAAGCCGTAGAGAGCAATTCGACGGAAGAGGCAACCAGTGCCAACATAAACAGGGCCTTGGAGGCCATCAAGTGCACGCATGTTAACATCGAAAAAGACAGTGTTGTGATTGGCGTACCGGTCTGAGGGGTCAATTCCTTCAAACCTCTGAGGGAACTGGACATAGCAGAGACGATCACCGCCACGGTCCATCATGAAGCAAATGCCTTCGCGGAGAGCCTGAGAGTTGTAGACATAGTGATCACAGTCGAGGTTGAGGATGAAGGGACCATTGGACATGATTGCAGAGGCTCGAACGAGGGCATTCATGGCACCGGCCTTCTTGTTGTGGTCATAGCCTGGACGTTTTTCGCGAGAGACATAGACAAGCATGGGAAGGCGTATGTCAATCTCAGTGAGGTCAAGGATGTCTTTCTCGTCTTCGGGATTGTTGGTTCCATATAAGGGCTCGTCACTTGGAGGCTTCAGCATCACCTGAAAGCAAAACCTGGTTACTACAGAACTGAAGGAATGGACAATAACATTGAAATTCTGAAACACGATATTGATCAAGAAAGAAAATTGTCGCTGTGAAAGAAACGATTTTAGACAAATTGCCATCTCAATAGGTAAATATAGGCCAAAAAGCAAATTGGAGGATGGACGAACTTAGATATCGTAAGGGATTTGATTATAAGCTCAAAGATGGAATAAAGGTTAATTTTATGAAAGAAAAGAAGTATATGAGTTCCCAATTACTTTGGTTTCGCGGGAAGAAAGTAGTTCAAAGATTATATATATGCCCAGGCAAGTACCAAATACTTATTTTAGAGTTTCAATATTTCTTCTTAAACAAATGAAAAGTAAGAGCTTAAGACTTTTAAACCAGTCAAGAATTTTCAGATTTTCTGAACTGGCAACCAAGTACCTACACCAAGACTAGTATCAAAGAAAATAACGGGTAAAAGCAAACATTTTTACCAAAAAAGAAAAAAAGAAAAAAAAAACTCTAGATTACTGAAGGAAACCTGACATATAGATATTTAGAAAGATAAAATAGAATATAAGCAAGTAGTTACCTGTATGATCCCAGAGTGATCACCCTTAAAATGCTCAGCCGAGGGATTAACCCAGGTTCCAGGCCAATGAGTACCATCAGCCATCCAAGTTGCTTTCGGAATCTTAACAGGCTCTACAGGTTCATTTCCAGCTTTCTCTCTCTGCAAATTCATAGCCTTAATCTCCTCTCGAGCATGGTAGGCATCTGAACGCCGTCTAATAGAATCTGGCAGCCCATTAATCCTAACCTTGAACTCATCATACTCTCGTTTCACCCTTCTCCTGTCTTTAACAAAATCTGGCTTCACCTTATTCTTGTATGGATCCCTTTTCGAGCTGAAGTAGCTCTCAGGGTTTCTAGGCTCAATATTGTGCTTCCGACAAAAAGGGACCCACAAGTAAGCAAAGCTAGCAGCTTCCGCCATTGCTTCAAATGTCAAGAGAGCACCGCCATCATCTGAAACATAGCAAGAGAGCTTCTCAACTGGGTACTCTGCAGCAAGGATGGACAGTATAGTGTTGGCAGTAACAAGTGGAGGCTCTTTCTCTGGGTCGGCTGTGGACACAAAGATGTCTATGCCTGGGAGATCGGATTTTCCAGTGGGATTGCTAAGGTTTGGAGTCTCGAATTTTTCCTTAAGGACTGTGAGGTCAGTAGAGCGGTTCACTGGGCAGAGCTTGGGGAGTTGGTCGAGAAGCCAAGAGAAGGCAAACCAGAGCTCGCAGACTACGGACATGCCCCATAGCCAGATTGCATCTTGGTTCTTGTGTTGAATACGCCAAGCGAGGAATAGACCAAGGACAGCCATTCGGATGACAATGAGGAGCCTAAATAATAGTAGAGAAGGCAGAAGAATTTAGTTTCGTATAGGAGATACAAAAAATTCTTTCTTTACAGAAGTAGACATGATCGTCACAGTATAAATCAGTAGAAGTGATGCTTACTATATACAATTCAGAAAATTAAAAGTAATCACTGAAGAAAGACCAAGTATTTCCACATTGCAATTTGCAAAGCACTTGCATGTTAAAGAAAACATGTAAAATACAATACGCCCTTCCCCATTCTGAATATTACAATTGATAAAGATGTGACAAACATTTTTGTGCTTTCAAGAAACAGGGGAGAAGTTTTGTACTTTATTGAATTATTCTGTCTAAACTCTATAAGAGGGAGTTAGTCAACTAGAACTCAAAACTAGAACTAGGATAATTTGTGGCAAACTTGTATGGTGTTAGTCAACTAGAACTAAAACAAGATCAAAATTTTACAAGTCAACTAGAACTCCAACAAAATTAGAAGTGGGATAATTGTACAAAATTATCCCACTTTTTCTATTTTTCTATACAAAAATGAGAGTTCTAGGATGTGTTTGGTAAACCCCCAAAATTGGGCCAGGACTGAACCTTGTTCGGTTTTGGGTACTTTTTTGTTTGGCAAAAAACTGCGCCTATGTTGGTCCAGTGTTTGTAAGCCAAAAAAACTCCCCTAAACTGGTTTTAGTTTGGACCAGCCCTCCCCTAGTCCAAACTAAAACCAGTTTAGAATGAAACTGGGCCAGCACTGATCCTAGTCCGGTTTTTGACATTTTGCCAAACATACCCCTAGTTTCTCAAATTATCCCAAGTTTTAGCTTGAAACTAGGTGGTAAAAAATTAGAACTCCTATTTATTTTATTATTTATTATTTTTTATTTTATATTTCTTTCTTCTTTTCTTCTTTCCTGCTATGGTCATCACCATCATTAGACCATGCCGTCAGATAAGATCTCGTCTCCTCTTAGTCATCTCTTATATTTTCTCTTTTACGGAATATTATAATTATTTAATTAATTTAAAAGTAAAGAGTGTATCAATCCAGAGTTTATTAAACAATTAAATTGAGAGATGAGGGAAAGAGATCTCGGGGAGCAAAAAAAGAAGGAAAATGTGAAAAATATTTTTTAGACTTGTACTATGATAATAATTAAAAAAATAAAAAAGCTACAATATATATTATAATAATAATTGTCAATATCTTATAGCCTAACCAAAAGTTATTTAATAGTAAATAACATTCTTGTAAACAATTATTAATCAATAATAGTAAGTTTAAAAATACATAAATGGTATTTATATCCACAAAATGCATAAATATATACTTCAGGATTATAAAAATTTATCCCATGTTGTTTTATCAAAATATCCCGCTTCACAAAATTATTCCTATTTATCCCACTAAAATATCCCACTAGCAAAAAATTGTTCCACTTTAACAATTATCCCACTTTGCATGAAAATGTCTCAATTGACTATAACCCCGAAGGGACAATGAAGAATCAGCTAAAATTCAGAAGGAGATAATGTGTATACAAATAATGCAAGGACCAACACTTTCTTAACAGTTCCCAACCATATCACTCAAAGACATTAGTTTGTAGACAGGATGCCTGATACCAATTAGAACCTGAACATGTTGAAATCCATATATATGCAACAAACAGAAAAGCAAAAGAATCCTTTCTACTGCTATTGCATATGCTCTCTAACAAGTTTAACAAAAAACTAAATGAGCCTAGGGAATGTTTAGTGATGCCACTGAATAGGCTAGATGCAAAAGAATTGAGATACTCCAGTAGTAAGAGATTTACATAGAAAGAAAATATCAAGTCCTCAAGGTATAAAACACTGATTATTTGTATTAAATGTGATATTGAATTTTATCAAAGCTCTATATTATCAAGAAATTTAATTTTCAACACATTCATTTATGTAAAGATTGTTAATTCAAATATCATTCTACTGGAAATTACTACTTCAGCAGTTATCAGATTTTGACTTAGTGAAACTTAATTTGGACATTGACAAATGGTTAAAATAATGTGCCAAGCCATTGCCAATTGTCCTCACATAGTTTTTGGGATATTTCAGTTAGTTTTAACCCAGATGTAAAGTCTGATGCATTCAATCTAAAGCCATCATAACTACAAAACCACCAATACAAATACCTCAGAGAGCTGCCTAATAATACAGATATAGATAGAGAGATTTCAAACCTTGCCCAGATGAAAATAATATGGCATAAATACAAAAAATTATAACTAGGTATAGCAAATCCATTTTCCATATGTAAGCACAAGAAAGGCCATCGCTTTTAGTCAAAGAAAAAATGTTCTTCAGACAATTAACAGGTCCCCCAGATTTATGAATGTTTACTTAGTCAAATGGTTATCCATAATCAACCAATATCATTAATTATTTACTCAAACCAATTCAAACATCCTCAAGTTACCTATAAAAGATTCATCAAGTGGATAACAACTGTTTCAAATAACTGAAAGCTACTGGTAGATGATATTATTTACTTATGTCACAATAGCTACATTTTATTGCCTTCAAGCTTTCCCTTTGGTGCACCAGACTACAGATCATACAACTTTTCTTTCCTTTTTTTTTTCTTTTTTTTCATATAGTCATATATTCTGGCATCCTATCACTTATATTACTAGATTTCTGAGAATTAGAATATGTGTTCTTCTCCTAGTGATTAACAGGTTTAGTACTTTATTTACCTATAATTAAACACAATTAACAGGGAAAAAAGCAGTGATTTACCTATATGGACTCAAGACTGCTGCCGGGATCTTCAACTTTCTAGTGAGAGGCCTCCATGGCTTAGCAATCAACTCCTTCCTCTGCTCACTCCCTCCATCTCCACACCTCTCGTCACCATCCTCATTTGCTGCAGGCCAAATTGCATTCCCATACCCATAAGTCCCCTTTGTCTCAAACAACCACTTATTATGATCAAAATCATACTTCGTGGACTTCATCATCGACAACCTCCTCTCCATCTTCGTCCCTGACAAAGAAAGAGCCTTAGCGTTCCCATCCTTCCCCAAAACCTCATCCAAATCAGTCGAACGATACTGCTCCTTACACCCAGGACAAATCCCTCCACCAGTCTTAACGGCATCAGTAAAGCAATCAACGCAAATCTTGAAATCACATTCACAAGGTAGAATATCTTCTCCTCTCTCATCGCTCATAATCTTCTGATCACATCCATGCACTGAACAAGATGACCCCTTAGTCCCTGCCATCTGAGGATGAGAATTGGTATCAGACTCAGTGACTTTATCCATCAAATGGGCTCGAGTGACATTGTTGAATCCACCAGTGAACAAAGAATTTGAGACATATTGTTCCTCAACACGGGCAGTTATGGAAGAGTCCATAGGGACTATATCAGTTCTGCCTGTGGATTGGCGATCTGGGGTCATGGGGATGTGAACATGGTAGTTTGAGAACTCGGCGGAGGAGAGCTCGCTTTCAAGGTCGTCTCGAGAGTAGCTTATGTATCGTCCTGAGAGGGTTCGGCGGCCAAAAGTGACGGTTGGAGGTGGAGGAGCCGGTGGCTTGCCGATGTCAATGGAGGAGTCAGGGACATGTTTGGGTTGCCGGGTGCCTTTGAGAAATTTGGAAGCCATCATTTGCTTCTTTTTCTTGGTGAGGGTTGAAGTTGTAGTGTATAGGATCTGAAAAGTAGTCAGATGATTTTCTAAGAATCAGAAATTTTATTGGGTTTTGGAGTTAATAAAGGATAGAAGAAGTAGGCCATATACAAAAGGAAAGAGAATATCTCAAATTTGAGTTGATGATTACAATTAAATGTATTGGAGGCAGAAAATCAAGCAAGAAAAAGAGAGATTTTTTTTTTACCTTATTTCGAAATTTTACATCTTATTACCCTAAATTTTCTGCTATAAAATCTACTGATTATTACAAGGAAGTTCCTTTGGCAGTAAAATTACATCAAAGAAAAAGGTAATTAAGAACATGCAAATGTTACTCCAAAAATACACTAAAAATTACGATAATTTTTCAAAGATAGCACGAACTCAGAGCCTCTAGAGCCAAAATTAAAGAGCATTACTGAAAGGAAAAAAAAAGCAAAAAAGCTCATTTTTTCCCCATAAATTATGACAGGAGAAAAGAATAGAAACACAAAATCCCAAAAATAGAAATCCAGATATATCAAAAAAAAATCAAAATAAAGCATATGTGTCTTTCCAAATTAAACCAAAAATTAAAAAAAGAAAGCCATCAATGGCAAGACATCAAAATTCAAGAACCAAATTAAAGAGCATTACTGTAAGGAGAAACAGTAAAAGACTCATCTTTCTCCTAAATTTTGACAGCAAATGGTAACTAACCTCAGCAGAGAAATTCCGATGCTAACTCTGAAGAAAGCATGGGTCTTTTCAATTCGAAGGCAGCGAAGCGAGTTAAATTGAGAACAGTTTCATTATTAAATAAGAAAACAACCGCTTCTCCATTAAATGAAGACTCCGTCTCCTTTTAAAACCCAAAAACTCTAAAATTCCTGTCGTTGTTGTCTGAAGTTTTCAAACCACGAGCTACGATGAGGATACAGAGACCAATTCCAGACTGGAAAAAAAAAATCCCCAATAGGCCAAGAACCGATTTTTAAATGCTAATGCTTGTCTCCAATGACGATTTCTACGAGGGCCTCGCCCAAATTGATGCCGGCAATCCAATTGGAGCCTCTCTCTCAATTCGCGGAACTTGTTGTTAAATCAGGGTTTGGAAGAGTGAGGAGGAAGGAGATGGAGTGGCATTAATGGTAATTTTCCTTTTTTTTAAAATCTATTAAGGGATATTTTTTCGAAAAAGGGAAGACGAGCAGGCGAGATCAGCGGGAAGAGGCAGAGAGAGTGACCGTCTATATATAGTAAGATGACGTGGCGGGCGGTCTAATTTCTCGCCCTCTCTCGAGCTGGATTATTGCTGGCTGGTCTCTCGCCGCGGTTGCTTGGACCAAAATATCTACTGTTTACTGAAATGCCCTTGTTTTTTTCCTAGATTTGCAGACCGTGACCTTAGACCAAAACGAGCAAAATTGAACCCTGCAATATCGCGGAGTTAGCGTGAAAAAAGTGAAAAAAAAATGATGGTTTAAACTATCACTTAGGTTAAAAATATATTGCGTATCTAATCACTTAAAACATACAGCAAGTTACATTAAAATTTTCAATTTACACATATACCAAACTACTAAAACACAGATTAATGTTAAAATTACCATGATGATGCTCTGTTTCTAAGAGTCATTTTAAAAGTGCGTGCATCGGAAGTGGGTAGGTTTAAAACCAAATAGGGAAAAACTTTGATTTACATGTAAATAATACTTTTTGAAAGTGTGTGAGTTTTAAAATAAATATGGGGAGGAGGGAGAGGGATTATACTTTGAACTTTTAGGCAAAAAATCTCATCTACAATTCAGAGTATCACAGCATAAGTGTGAAAAATGTAAAACAAAGTAATGGCTTAAGTATTTTATATAACAACACATCATATGCCTTACCAGTTAAAATTAAAATATAGAAATTTACAGAGTTTTTTTGAGTCTAAAGTGATTTTTAAAGTGGGTTAAAAAATAAATGTGATAAAATTTTGGATTTATAGGAGAAACCCATGCTTGCAAGTGGTTGGGTTTAAAATTAAAAATAATAAAACTTTGAATTTGTAGTCAAAAAATTCTTCTGTATGTTTATTAGCTTAAAAATAAAACTGAGATAAAACTTTTGTGGTCCTAGGTTAAAAAAACAGAGTAAGACTTTGAAGTGGGTCTGTTCAAAAATTAATGGGGGGTAAATTTTTGAGTTTAAGAAAAATTAACTCCGGAAGTGGGTGGGTTTAAAGGATAAATGAGGGTAAAACTTAAGTTCTGAAGGCAAAAAGATGATCTATACTCAAGTTTTTTGGTCTACTGTTTATAACCGCTATAGATCTCTCAAAACTCTTTGACCATGGGTGTGCTTAAGAATAAATAAGATCAAATATACACAAAATATTCAACTTTAGAAGTCAGTGGGTTTCAGATAAAGAAGGGTAAGGCTTTGGGTTTATAGGAAAAATACCCCAAATACTGAAATATTTTAGTACAATAATAAAGGTTTATTAGGTAAAAAGTTAAAAAATGACCATTATTATGTAAAATAACAGGTCCATACATGTTTAGAACCAACTGCATTTGTATTTTTGGAAAGAGAAGGGCCAATATGCACCCAAAAAAAAAATTTGGTCTTTTCTTATGGAGTAAAACCAAGTGACTAACTGGGGATTCAAACTGGCAACTTCTATCTAAAGCTACAACATTCTAACCAAGTGGGAGCTAAGAGGCTGCTTGCAAAATATAGCAATTGTAAATCACTAAAATTATAAAAACTCTCTAGCTAAGTGTTGTATATAGTATAATATAATTTCCTTCTTGTATTCTATAAAATTTCGAGATTAACAGAGCTGAATCCATAGGTATCAACAAATGATACTCTTAAATATTCCTTGTTATAAGTTTCCTCATGTATGCGAGGAGATTAGTTAAGTTTAGATTGGACATTTGTCTAATTAGTTGTTTCCTTGATTTTGTTGGGCTTTTTCCTAGAAACCATCTTAACAATAGGATAATTATATAAAGATCACTTTTTATTTTCAATTTATATATATACCACTTTTAAAGTTGGTTTTTATTCTTAAAATAAGTTGGTTTTTATTGCAATTAACTACCTCCTCATCAAATTTGCATTAAAAAATAAAAAATATGTTAAAAAAATTCAAGTGTAAGGTACGTGAGTTGTATCCTAATAAGATCAAAACATTAAGAAGAAATGAGCCGTGTACATTGAATGCGAGTTTTTTAAGGGTAATTTTGAGTTTTAAGTGAAGAATTTGACTGGGACGTGCTTGATTGTAACAAAAATCAATTTTAAAAGCTATTTATGTATAAATTAAAAATAAAATGTAGCTTTCGTATTATTATCCTATTTTAAAGTTGGTTTCTAGGGGGAAAACCCTAATTTGGTAGCGTTGCTGTGATTTTCACCAAACACTCGTGTCTTAAAAAGTTAAACGTGAATTTGGATCATTTAACACTTGCAAAGCAGCATATGATCTTGGACAAAGAACAAAAATAATCAAAACAATAGCATTCATCCATTTTATAACTTTTTAAGTTGTAAAGTGAGTTCATGCTTCTGTCAAAGACGTAAGTCTGGCCAAATCATAAAGTGAGTTCATGTTTCTTTTTTCTTTTTCTTTTTTTTTTATAAATTTGCTAATGGAGTCATAGCAATTCAGAAAATTTAAGATTCTTTCTTCCGAAAGTTATAAAAACATCTAAATAAATGTGAACAAACAAACTCTATGAAACGAAAACCACCACGAATACAAGTTAGATTTGCAATTTCATGAATCGAAACTTTTGTACTTAATGGCATTCTCTTAGATGTTCGTCAGCACGCCAACAGCCCAAAGACGAAGTTCAGCGAGAGACAAGCGAAGTCGACGGCGGAAGACGCGTGCCACGTGGCAGGAGGACGTGCGACGCGCTGTCGTGCTCGCAACTCGAACGCACGAAAATGGAGCGCAGTCGCGAGAATCACGAGGTGGGCAAATGATTCCGGTGGGGCCCACAGAACTTCGGGTGCTAAAGTGTGGGGCCCACCACCTAATACTACGTGCATCGGCGGCGTCTAAAACGAGCACTGCTGCATGTTCGCTTGTTCGTATTGACCAAACATCCGTTCACCTCCCCCTCATTAATCATCCCAATTGTCACGCACCAAGGCACAGCCATAACTATATATTAATGTTAAAGTAAGGAAAAATACACTATTTGGTGCTAAGAATTTTCTGTTAAGATTGTTCCGAAAATTAATGAGGTCATCCAGGAACAAATCCAACTGGCTGCCTCTGAATATCTTTTGTTTGTTTTTTATTTTTATTTTTGTGAAAAAGGACAATGTCTAAACTTGAATTAGTCTCGTTGTTCTTTTGAATCTTCTCTCCGTATATGTGATTGAGACAATTACTCTAATGTATATTCTTATAATAGAGAAAAATGAATATCATAACACGTATGAAAAGATTTTCTCATATATGATATATAGTATAGCTAATCTTCATCACAACTTCGGAGTTTTAGTGTGGTAGCAGAGTCTTCTGATATCCTCTTTATTCACTTGGCTGTCAGTCAACTACATCACGGTGTATAAGAGAATTCTTCATATAGAATTGATTTGATACTCATTATCCTCTTCTTAATATATTGGATAAGTTATATAATTAAGAATCCTATATTTTTTTTATTATAAATATACATGCTAACTATACCAACCATATTCCATATTTGTGATGCATGCTTAATGCATCCTAAAATTCATGGGGACAAAAAAATGAACTGTATTTAAAATAAAATAAAATAAAACTAGTATAAACAATTAAGTCATATATAATGTGCACGAACCTGAAAAAATAGACCATAAGTTTAGTCAACCAATTGCGTTATTAGTGAACAGGTAAAAGGATATAAACTCATAAATTCACTCTAATCTCACCTAATCCTCACTAATTCTTGCCGAGGATTTTTCCCATTTGCACCTGCTAGGCTATATGAAAGCAGCTGGGACCTATTATTATCAACATCAATTTTGTGCGAGCGTGAGAAGGGGAGAGGATGTTTCCTTTTATTACTAATTTACTACTACTAATCCTATAGTACTATTACTAGGTCAACTGAAAAGAGTAGGTGCCAGCTATCATTTTCAACTTATCTCAACATTTTCATCATCTAATTTTGTCGTTAAATTTAGACATCTTGCGTAACCGCGTAGATAATACATACGAGCATATCCTTTTTCTCAGCTTTAAATTTGAGCGGTTATCGTTACTTTTTTGTCTCTTCCATGTTACTCACTCCACTCTTTACCAATTAAAACTGAAATGACCATTTTAAATTGAATCATCTAGAAACATAGGATTGAATAGAATAATGCGTGTAACTATTTATAATAAAAAAAAAGTTCTTGTGATAACCGTATTACAAACAGAAGAACGAATTCATGGTGATTCACATTTTCTTAACAAATTTCAAAAAAGAATCTATGCATTTGTTATCAACAATACAAAAATAGTAAACAATTTGTAGTGCGATTACGTTCTCCTCATCAAAGGATAACTTTATAATATCTCTAATAACAAATGGACAGAAATTTCTTCCCCTAATGAGAGTCAAACACTAATTATAAGAGGCATTTTATTTTAAATTATAAATAGGTATGAAGTAACTGCTCATTTTGCTAAATGATCTACCAAAAGATAGTCATGTGGCAAGTCTCACATTGCTAGTCACATTAAAAATGTGAGTCTCGCCATTCTATATCTTGATAGCTCATTTTCCTAAATATGTCGTCACCTTATAACCATCAAACCCTTACAAATGTTATAAAATTATATATTCTTGCTTTTATTCATACTTTATGAGATTGGTGTTAGCACTTGGGAACCATATTCCTATAACAAGACTTATTAATAACCCTACTTCCAAAGATATTGCCATGATTCTAACCCTTACTAATTCTCACCAAAATCCCCAGTTGGAAAAAGCGCCACGAGAAAGACTTACTGTTGGAAGTTCCATTCCCGTTTGTTGTGTGATAGGAAATATTCAGAGATAGCACGACTGTCCAAATATTTTCGAGAGGCAGTATATTTTCTTAAATAGGCTAAATGACAGCACAATGCTAGTTTTAGTCTTTTTCCACATGGTTATGAAAAAAACTCAGAAATTGGAGTAGGCCTTTTATTATCCACCGTATCATGCTTAAGCAAGTATTGCGTTATTTCTTGACTCTTTCCTCTCCCTTCTTACTACTCATCTTGATTGTCACCAATACAACAATACACTCATTATAAGACAAAGTTGGAAATTTTGAGTCTATTCAATATTATGATCTTGATCCTTATAAATAAATCTGTTGATTTGACTAAATTTTAAGAAACCATCACAGATAGAAAATGATGAATTTTAAAAATAATCCAAGTTCATAATAATTTCGTAACTATGTGGGTTAATCCACAAACATAGCACCCATGGTGTTAATATTATTTACTCGAAACTAGCTTGTTCAACAGAAGTAGCTAAACCCCTTAAAGACTTTATGCGCAACATTTTATGGTTTTATCCTTGCTCACTAGAAAATATAAGCTATAGGGAAATCCAATCACATAGCGCACGCATAATATATTATGAATTGCTGCCCTGATACATAATATATAAAATCCATTACTAACTTCAACAATCAAAGTCTTGCGGTTGCCTACACGCATTCATATCTTATAAACAAATGAACAAAAGTTCATGTTTTGATTCCAATCATTTAACACAAGTTTTAACTTAAAAAGTTGAAGAAATTGTAGAGCTGATATCAGAATGACAGTAAACACTATGTATAGCATCTCAGAAGGAGATCAGGTCATCCTTCTGTTGCTTCTTTCTTGGATCCTGATCCTCCGACGACCTCCCTCCTTTATCACCAAAAATCATCTCGTCGAGATCATTCATCATGTCATCATCTTCCCCTGATCTTGCACGAGAACCTGCTGGCTTTCTAACGAGGGCATCCTCTTTGCTAAACCGAGGAGAATCTTCAGGCTCCACAGCTACAGGAATCATGGCAGGTTCTGGTTCGGATTGTACAACAGGAGGTTTCTTTAACTCTTCATACTTGGAAATTACTTTTTGAAGCTCATCGTTCACGTTCAGTGCTTCGAAGAGTACAGCCTCATTGTCTCCTCCAGTTTCTATGAGTCTCTGGATGGTGTATTGACATTGTTGGCATTGCTGAACTAGGGTAGTCGTTAGGTCATCCTGCACAAAGAAGTTTTGATTCATTTCATTTCGTGGCATAAAATGAGGCCCCTTTAATAAAGAAGATGCAAATTGAGGAAGACTAAACCTAATTGTCCCCTTGCTTTGTCCCCTTCTACTACAACTGATAACATTTCTGGACAGTAAACATATTAGCAAGACCTCGCTTTTCCTATCACCTTTTTTCTTTACTTTGGTTGTGTATGTATTTATAGGAGTTCAAATCCTTTTGTATTCTTATATTCTCCTTGTGCGGTTTAATTCCAATTTGTAAAATGAAAATGAGCAGTTTACCTACCTCATGTGTGTGTATGTGTGAGCGTGCACGATACAAGCGTGTAGGAACGGATGAACAATTACATGGTTTGAAGTGCCAGATTAAGAATTTCTAATTTTCTACACGTCGCTCATACATTTTTTTTAATTTAAATGTATGTACACCTATAGACATTTCAATAATAAATTTCAAAGATTTTGCACTTAAAACATCCTTTTTCAGCTGCAAATAAATATTGTATAGTTCTCTGTCACACTTTATACCATCTGCTAACTGGCACTGGAAAATATGGGAATATTAAATTTGAAAAAAGTGCCTTCTGGACAGCTATATCTTTCCCTTTGAAAGAAAGATGAAATGGATCCTCTTCTGCGTCCTAGTTTTTTTAAGCACAACACCCTATCTCACAATCAACTACAAGTACAACAATTCAGTTCCCTATACATATCCTTCTATGGTATCTTCCTCAATAATTTCTCTCACAATTCCATTTAGTGCAAAACTTCCTCAACAGTATCAACTCAAAGTTCAAGTCTTGCGAACCCATAAACATGTTAAGGAAAATCATTCTATGAAAATAACCCTAAAAACATAAATATACTTTCAAACTGATCATTTTACATTTTATCTGGGAGAAAACTAAAGTCAAATGTCTTCAAGCTGAGAGAACTGGTCTCTCTAGAAACTGGAGTTTTATCGTTAACAGAATGCTGGTCATTTAAATGATGTCTACGGAAGAAAGGCATCGTACTTGAGTGCAATCCAGTGAGACATTGGGACAGAGTAAAGTTTAGCGTCCGTGTACCAAATTTTAGGCTTATGCAAATACACAGTAACACATAATTGATGAGCAAAGACATAATAAATAAATAAATAATAAATAAGTCTCTAGTAAAAATTTGTCTGCAGAAGGGTGTATATGACTTAAAATATCGTGTGTCTATCATCAGTTTATAGCTAATACGTAATGTATTTTATCAATGATTGCATTTAAATTTAATTACATACTATTGAATTCATCAGCAGGCAATTATACTCAAATACAATGAAGATGCAGAAAAGATTGACAGGTTTTAGATGCACTCTGATCCAGATCTGACCTGAAATAACAAATTCACACATATCAGCTTCATTCTATTAATAAACCTAAATGATTTGGAAAGGGGATATTAGTTCTTCCAGGGGCATAAACAAGAAAACCTCAATGCTAGATGGTAACCTGGTCAAAAAATTACATGTAATCCCACACATTTACTAAAGTGCAAGCTACTAGATGTTAAGCTGGTGGCCAACGGTTATTATGACGTTTGTTGCTACTTCTCAGACTGCTCCTTGTTTTTTTTCCTCTTGCCTAAAATTCAGTAAAATGGTAAACTTGAACCTAGTCTAAACCCCTTCACTGAAAACAATCTGTTTTAGAAACTTAAGCAGGTGATAGAGCAGTTTAGCCTTCTAGTTTATGATTGATCCGTGCTCTCTTTTTACTTCTTTTATGTTAAGATTTCCGATGTATTGTAGTTGCTTAGTGTCTTTACTGTTATTTTGCAGGATAAAGGAGTTCAAACCACTCCCACAATATATTGCCTGGATGTAACAGACGTTTTAATCTTTTTAGCAAAAATTCTACCCCTAAGAAGTTTTTAAGCAAAATTCTAGTAGGCACTTTTCCCTAAGTAAGTTTCTATATGGTTAGTGATGCTAGACATATATTATTCACATTTTTGTATGTTTAAATTTCATTTAGTATGTTTAGATTACATTTTAGGAAATTATGTTATATGCGCACATCTTTCGATATGGCACTCCGATACTTTCTACATATCCCTGATATTTCCTCGATATCCGCAATCTGAAACAGATTTTGGCCGTCCGATATTCCCCTAATATTCGATTTTTAAAACCTTGACAAAAGGGATGCAACAGACGTGGATAGTGCAGGATTTTAAAAGGACAGGATCATCACAAGTATTACAAGTTACATGACAAGGTGAATAATAAGAAACTTATTGGCTACATAATATGTTAACACAAGCAAAAACAAGGCTCTGTCAACAAATTGTCACTGAAGAAGCCCACTAAACTTTTCTGAGGGAATGGTCACATCATATATCCAAAAGGTAATATAACCAGTGTCAGTGGGCATTACACGTCCAATGGCAATGAAAAGCGGGTAAGATACCATCCGGGAATACAGCCTCAAGACCAAAATCACTCAATCCACTCCATTCATATGACACTCAAGGGCATCAAGTTATATGGAAGCACCTTGACTATTCAATGTTGTTGCCTGTCAACACTTTCAGATATTAGACTTGAGGATGTTAAACTTAAAGTACAGAAAAGGACAATCAGCATTAGAGAGACTCCCAAACAAGGTTTGCAGCCATGACACCACAAAGCCTAATCATTTTAGAACCTTTATACTCTGGATATTTCCCAAAGCAAATTATGTGGGTATACGTTAATTCTCCTTTTAAACAGGTTTGTAGGGAGGGTCAAATCTGGATCAAGCTTAACCAAAATCCTACCAGACTGGTTTTAGGTTTATATCTGAGATGCAAATCACCCATAGCCAAAGTAGATCGAGTAATTTTAAATTGGTTGTGTCAGGACTCAGGCATGATACTTGAAGTCAAATGGTCAAAAATCACCAGTAGGTGAAGATTCAAAATATGGCAGGGCTGGGATTGGGTTGATATGCGTCAGATCTTGATCTAGATATCTGCTTGGTCCTTTAACCTTTCATCTTTTAGACAATATTCCTATTGTCAGTTATAATTATTTACCATAGGAGCAAAGTGATCAGTTGTCAGATTTTCAATTGGAATTCGCTATGAACCAAAGATAAATTTCATGATGCACCAAATGATCTACTAATTACTCCATGCTCATGATAATTTAGAAACAAAGTGAATGATTTCAACGACGTGTATAAAACTACATTTTCAAAGAAAAAAAATAAGAAAGAGCCTTCAAATCACTAGTTGAAACAATTAGAAAAAGACCTCAACAAAGTGCAATATATCTCATGATCCCTATGGAGGAAGATACAAGAGAAAGACGACCTCAGTAGAGGTAAACTGCTAACATTCAAGATTACCTGCTCCCTAGAACTTGGTCAGAAACTCAAGTCACCTTAAAGGAAAGATATAATTCAAGAAGCAAAAAAATATTAAGGAGAGGGAGAGAAAGGAGTTTTGTTGGATGAGGCTTGGATCTCCAATGACACATTAATTTATTAAGAGCAAGTAGCAAGAAACTTCTGCTATAAGCCCTGCTGTACTGGACGGACTCGAACCTTCTACTATATGCACTTTCTAGAATTTGCTGTGTCGTACAATGCATGTGTTGTTCTATACATTTGTAAAACATAGAAATTAAATAAGATGTTGAAAGGTCACTTTCTTTGTAAAACTATCCACAATAAAAAGAGACAACCGAGAACAAGAAAATACAAGATAACACGGCAATGACTAGGTATCACTGTACAAGCTAATCAGAATCAAACCAAAGCATACTGATCAATTTCCAAACTGGTAATCAGATAGACCTAATATAAAGTGCCAAATGATGAGGGGACAATGCCTATCCACTGTTTCAATAATACAGGAATGCCAGCTCCTCTAGCTCCACATCTAACCAATACAACTCCAACAGAAAGTTCAATTGCAGCCATTCGGTTCCTTCTGTTAGAAAACTCAACATGATCCAGAATAAGTACACAGACCCACTAGTTGACAGAAAATCCATCCAACAAAAACGTAAGTTCCAAGGTTATACTTGCTACTGCAATCCAACCAAAACAATGGCATGCAGCTTCACCTATCATAAGTAACAAGTAGGTGGCAAGAAATCGAACAAATTACTATAGAATTTACACTCTGGATGTCATGTAGTGTCAGGCAAAACAACTTGTGCATGTTAAAAAGTGGGAAGATTGACTGTGCATGCTGAGAATACTCAAATTCCTCCAAGGCGCGTGCTTTTACATTTTTTTGGTACTAAATACAATATTATATTCTGAAACTTCCTATTTGACACCCGTTAAACATCACGATAAATGATCATTAACAGTGACATACCATGGACTACAGAAAAGATTGTCATTTGCCTCCGTAACATATACAAGACAGGGAAGCTACACTCTACAGAATTCCAGAAAAAGTAGATACTGAACTATCTTGTGTTAAATATAGTGAACCTCAATAATGCTAACCGCTATCTAGGTGCATCAGCTTAAACATCATTAGAAGTGGGTATTTCTAATAATCTTAATCACAAAGTAGGTAGAATTTACAAATGTTCAATCACTGCACAACATTGCAAACATCTCAAATAAAGCAAAGAGTCACAGATTGCTGGTTCATCGAAGTTTTTCAATAAAGACCAAAGAAAATAGACTTGTGTATATGCCCACATATGCATTGGAGTATATGTAATACAGAAACCTTAGGAGTAATCCTTTATTCCGAAGAATATCTCACTTTACTACAAAGAACAAGCATCAGATCAGTTTAAAGGGTTAACAATTGAGATGTAAAACATAATAAGAAATGACTTAATTATTCTCTTCCATTTTAAAGAGAATATAAAGAAACAAAGGAAAAAAAACGAGATAAAATGCTGACCAGCATTATGCCAAAAAAAAAAGATACTGTTTCATATCAATTTAGCTTTTTACCTGGCAGAAAAAATAACAATAGCTGTAAAATTTACGAGTATTACCAGGTTACCTGTAATACATCTTGCTGGGGAGAAGAGGATAAAACAGTTGACAGAAGTTCGATGCTGTTCCGAGCCACATCAAATGCTTCCTTTGTTTGCTCAGCAGAAAAGCTCCGAACTGGAACATCATGATGAGCCTGCCTACCTGTGCTGGCATATGATTCTGTCTCTGAAACTGAACGTGGAGGAGTAAATATTGGAGCCAAGCTCTCATCATCCCGTCCAGGAAAGCGTATGCCCCTAGATTTTAAGCTCTGCAGAAGTAAAATATCTTCAGGTAACCTTGATAAAGAAATATATTTTTCTTTTAGATAAATAGTACAAGTTTTTTGTGAGGTAGTATCGGAAAAACTAAAGCTGCCAAGTTCCTATAGTAACTAATAAATACATGACAAACATGTTATAGACATTAGTTTCACATATATATGGATAACTATACATAATATATAACGCACTAAAAAATGAAAACAAAAATGACTTATTATTAAACTAAGGAGAAACATAAAGGAGATCAATATGTATTTCTTTATGAGAGATGCATGCTCATCAGATAATGGTTAATTATGGCAGTTTTAATAATAGCCACAGACTGTTCCTATAATTATCTAATAAGTTAAGAGTGGGCAAAAGTTTCCTTGCAAAATTTAGTCATTTGATATGTTATCAAAAGCAATTTGCTAGATGAACTCATATTTCAAACATAGTAAAGTTCAAACCCGTGGAGTGCTTTCAAATGCAATATGTTAGATGAAATTCTTGATGGCACCAATACCTTGTATGTCTCCTCATAGACTGGCAAGTAACGGAGTTCATTCCCTGACTCTCCCCACGCTTCAATCAGGACAAGAGCCTTATTCCGATTATTCACTACAGTTTGAGGATCATCTATCAATTTGACCATCTCATCGAGTACTCTCTCAGAAGCAACCTCAGAGAAAGCCTTTTCACAGTTTTTAACACAAGTCTCAAGGAGAACTAATGCAAGATACTGGATCCTGGCATTCTTCAACATTATTCGTTTCTTGATGCCACGGATCAATTCGACACTGTTAATCTTTTCGCTGTTGATCATGTCACAAATCTCAAGGTTAGTAGCCCAATCAGGCCCCTCCAATGTCTCAGCAGTGGCCTCCTCAACAATCTTTTCGGCTTGGTTCTGACCTTGAAAAAACTCCTTCATCTTAAAACTCATGGAGCTCATGCCTTCTGTCATCTTTCGCCCAACTTCTGAACCACTAATCTGATTCTTCAGGCGTTCACCAAAGGCGTTAACTTTCTCCATTATATTGTCACTCATCTTTAAAACTCAAACTTTGTGCCAAAGAACAAAGAAGAACAAATCCTAAACCTTCAAATAAACATAAAAATATTAAACTTTTACAGCACACATCTAATTAAGAGAGTCATAAATTCATTAACCTCGATTAAGACATAAAATGCAAATATAGAAGGATAAAAAAAAATAATCAGCAAAACCCTCTCCATATTTGATTAATGAGAGCTATATCATTGGGAATTTAGACTCTTAAGTTTATCGAAACCGATGATACTAAAATATAGAGAGATTAATCGCCAATATTGAATAATACTCGATGATACCTTTAAAATTTCGTACATTTGGACCATACTGTTGTGAATTTAGGGCTTAATCTGAACTAATCTCTTACTACCAACAGGATCATACAAAAAATTCAAAGAAACAGCGCTAATTAGAATCAATACTACAATAAAGGAAGAAA
>JBAKGM010000200.1:12738149-12751463 GCA_037177215.1 Asparagus racemosus | reverse complement strand
GACTTATGTGGATAATGCATACTATCATATACTGATAACACTACCAAAGACAAAAGATTCGTGATAGTCGCCTCCATGAGCAATAAACCTAGATCAAGCATCCATGGCTTATAATATAATTCCAAAACACTTTGATGACACATACCGTTAGGGTGTGGATTTACAAGCAAAACAATCCTTTCAACTGGACTTAGAACGACAAGAAGTAATATGGCCTCAATATTCCAATTTATTCTTTAAAATGGAAACGGGAAAGACCAAGACCAAGTAGTGGTATCCTCAAGTAGAGATGATAAAAACGAGTAAAGGTAAAAACCTTTCAAAACAAGATAGAGAACTTGAAAGGATTATTATACACAAGAAAATGAAAATTAAGTTAAAAATGGAACATAAAATCCTAAAAGAGATTCCAGTTCTCCAACCCCAAGTTTAGAGCATAAAAACTAATGGAATTAGACTGAGAATGTACTACTTTCAATCAATAAGGGTGTGTTTGGCAAGTCCAAAATAAAACCTTTTTTTTTTCTTCTTATCTAGGCTAGATTTGGTCCATATAGGGGTTGGTCTACAAAAATAGTAGTTTAGGGGTTAGAATTTAAACTAAGAAAAACTAGTTCAACTTGGGCCCAATATTTGCCAAACTAGTAACAACGTTTTGGAACAAGGTTGTACCAACTAAAACAAGTTTTGTAGAGTTACCAAACGCACCATAATGTTAACAAGAACCTCAGAAAAACATAGGGTCTAATGAATATTGAATTACACAAATCGATCCTAGGCAGCTCCAACTATCAAAATTTTGAAACATTGCAAGGAGATAATAACAATAGACCCATTACCCAAAAAAATTTGACTCCCTATAATATCCAAGTTATCTGGGGTACATTCCAGATCTTGATACCACAGGAAATTATATCATTTAGATGTATTATAAAGTTATAAAAAATTCTATGATCATTCATACTTAAGTGCCAAAAAGTGGAATTTCTCCAAGAAAGCTGATTAAACTTGCCAAACTGGAAAAAAAAACATCAATTTCCTGTCAGTCTGCATTATCACCAAGCACCTGTTAAAGTCTACTTTGGAGTTTGTATAGGGAACCATCTTGTGATGATGTCAGACCACAATCTACATAGTGTTATTGATGTTGTAGACTCAGCACTCTAGGACATATGTGAATCCTATATTCATTAATTGACATATAGCCGAAAAAGAATATCACATCAAGGTCACATATGATATTTATCTAGTCTATATAAGTGAATTTCTAACCAAGGGCCGGTTCCATCTAAACAAGTTTCTGATACCAAGAATCGTTGAGACTAAGGTTGTATATGCACTGTCCAGAACATGTCATCTCTACTGAGTTTTGCAGAAAATTAAACTCAAATAGCAAACTGACATAGTATATCAGCTCAAGTAACTTTAACTGGTTGTGTTCCCTTAATCAGCTCTAGTCTGGAGATACTCTTCTACTATTCATGCAGTTGAGTTGGATCCTTAGATGCTATATTTTGGCACATTCCGAACTTAGGTGACCAAGTTAGCTAATCTTCTAGGAGGCTTGAAAATTTGAAATTATTGGCTTATGTCTGGAGTCAAAGCACAAAAGGAGAGGTAGAGGTCATGGGAGATTAAACAAAAAAGGTTAAAGGATTTGTAGGATGAACTTAGATAAAAGGTGGCCATGAGAAAGCTAGAGATAACATAATCAGCTGGAAATTTCAAAGTGGTCCGCTTGATTTGAATTCAAAAAGGATAAGTTCTTGTTAACTTCTAGTCCTTAACGAAGTTAAGATTTTAGCAGTACTAATTTTTAATTTTGAAAGAAAAATTAAATATGGGATATCAATTGGGCATATGGGGAGATCTCAAAAATAAATTGGGCATATGGGGTGATCTCTGGGAGATAAAAGAAACCTTTTTGACTGATTGATTTTTTTTTAAGGCATATGTGAACTAATTTCAACATAGTTGTAAGATTTGATGAACTAATTTCAAACTTTAATGATTTGAGGGAGTAAAACTGACATAGGCACCACGAAGACCATAAACGTAAACTTTTTCATACAAATAAAAAACATCAATCTTTCGAATAACCACAATTATGCTTTAAAAAAAAATGAAATTTCCTACCAGCAGAAAGATATCTAACAATGTTATCTGAAAAAGCACCCAAAAAAAAGTATTAAATACTGAAAGAGCTAAATTACCATCAAGAAATTAACAACGAACCTTCTTCATTTCTGGGTCTGATCTCTCCCACGCCCGTCGCAAGAATCACCCGTCTCCTTGAACTCAATCGCGCCTTCGAGCCTCGATCTCGGGATTAGGAGAGGATCAGCATCGCCCAAGAATCACAAAGAAGAATGAAGTAAATACTTGAAAGAGCCAAGTAATGGCATGAATTGATTCGAGACCCCAACCCTTGCAAGAAAGCAGTAAATCATTGAAAGAGGCAAGAAATTGGACGAATTTCGAAAGCTTCGAAACTGAAGGAGGCAAGAAATTGAAGGAACTTCGAAAGCTCGTAAACCCTAACCCTGCAATCATTGACCTGCAAAAAACGAAATCATTGAAAGAGGCAAGAAATCGCATGAATCGATTCGAAACCCTAAAATCGGACGAAATGACAAGCGGCGATAGAGAAAGAGAGAGAGAGAGAGAGAGAATGCGAGAATGCCCCAACAGTGGAGAAGGGGCCCGCAACCAAGAGAACCTCAAGTAGCATTACATGCTAGTTTTTAGGACTTCAATAGATTATCGGATTCCTTTGTCTTCTCAAAATTCCTCAGCAGGACCAACGATACCATACAGGATATGCACATTCTTCTGGTTACAATCTAACGATCCAAATCAATGTGATGAGCCCTCAGCACGTACAAAAAGCAAAACCAATCATAAAAACTAGCTTTAACCGCAACAACCAAGCAAAACAGCCAATCTTCAAAGAATAAAATCAATCCAAGAGGTACAAAGAATGTCGCGAAGAAAACAAATCGCGAGAAAACTTGCACTAGCAGAATCAATCTAAAAATTACAGTACAAAGAAGAATATTACAAAGAATAGGTTTAATCTAGAAATTACAGTATATTCATTCTGTACTCACTCAACAGATGCAAAGAAGAGAATCAGATATAACGAACAAGAATCAGTTTGAGAAGCTCATCATCTTCAAAACAGATTCACAACAGCTGTGCATATATCAAGCAAAACATCAAAACAAAAAAATCCACAATGTTACAGAAACACCAAGATATATGGAAGTATTAGTGACAACTTCTGACAGAGCCAAATTCAAAACCAAATATCCAATATTCAGTTTCTGGACATTCTTAAATCTACCAGCTATTTTCTCCATCTGGAACCATCTGGAACCATCAGTTGCTAAGTAACAGATGCATTCTATGACTTGAGGCTTGATTGCAGAGCTTCACATACGGTACATCATGCGTGCCACCTCGGTAACTGCAAAACACATACGAATCCACATTATTTTCGAAAATATAGGTAAGAAATAACTCCAACATTCAGCAATTGAAAAGACTCTTTTAAACTTTCAATCTTAGACCACACCGTGTTTAACGTTGGAAGGAAATTGAATAAAAGTCCCACTCATCAATCAGAAAAGGCTAGAATTACTGCCAGGTCTTGAGGTTTTCCCGATGTAAAAGTGCTAAGATAACAATGCGTCCGAAATTAAAACCGTTGAATTAAGGTTTGTACCCACCGCAAAAAGATTGAATTATAATGTAGCTTTTCAGACCAAACCCCAATCTGGGGGTAGATGAACCGTGTGAGGAATGCATTCCTCTAAATGCTCCGGGAGAGGACCGTCATTTGGTATCTTCTTTAGGAGAGCATTGTCAGAAGATGAATCAGCGTCAATTATGACAAAGCAATCATCAACCAAAACAAGAAATTCCTTCTTGCTGCTCTTAAACGGCATTGGGCGTGGTGCATTCTCACATCGAATGAACTTCTTGTTATCATGGTCCCTGTGTGTGAACTTCACAGTGCACTCCCGATTCCATCCATTATCTTTCACTGAATAGCATATTATGTCGTCCCTGTGGACAAGAACACAGCATAGTTTCCCGGCAGCAGATCCTATCTCCCACTCCCCTTCAAGATTTGGTTTTCGTAAAACTCTAAAAGACTCATCCTTGATACCATAGAATAAGATTCTTGTCCTATAGCCCCCTCTCCCCATAGATTGAATCTTCCAGCATACGCCTTCATCGAAATCTACGTGTGAATTCGATATGATTTGGGCGTCTTCCACAATATTGAAATAGCTCTTTCTCCATGCATCTGTCAACAAAGAATAAGAATCTAAAACAAATTCACCCACTCCAGTCCTCGAAAGAAAGAAAACAAGAGTTTCCACCCCCTTCTTCATTATAAGGGCATTAGAATTCGCTGGACCAGATATGCGAGTGATTCCCCTAATGTTGGGTGTCCAAATGCAGTAATTTGCATCGGCAATCTCGCAAGAAGATAGCACGAGCCCGTCGTCTGTTGATCCAATAACATTTGTTGCACAGGCAGGCTTCTCTACTGTGTAATGTCCTACTTCTTGAACACCCTCTTGTTCTTGGAAGCAAAAGTACAATGTATTTCCATCGAGAAGACTAAAGGAAAATCCAGCAAGAGCCATTTTCTTCAAATTTGCTTGGTTCTGTCAAGAATCACCGAGAAAATACAATATGATCCTTACTTGGCAGTTGTAGAACCTCTGCTTTATCAAGAACTGTAAAGGAGGAGGTTCTGGAGTTGATGAGGAACTCGGGGGGAGGGGTTGGGAAGAGGAAGGAGGGGTTACTTGTTGAGGAATAGGGGGAACAAAGAGAGAAGACAAAGAGGAGGTTCGCTGAAGGTTAAAGAACACTGTGAGGGCAATGAGAGAAGAAAGAGATATCGAGAAAGACTAAGAAATAGGATGTGTGGATTTCCATGCACCTAGAATAATGTGTTTACCCTGGAGGGAAGACACTTAAATGTGGATATGCAACAGAGCTCTGGCACAGTACAGTTGCATCCCAGAACTTGAGCAAACTTTTAACTGCAATTTTATTAGCTTGATAAGACACCCGCTATATTTCATACACAAGTCATCAAACTCTAGGTTGTCAAGAATCAGAATCAGGCCATCAGACCTTATGCTGCATCTCTTTTGGATGTTAAATATGCAGCAAGGAGTCTCATAATTATTACCCTGCTACTATTCCCATTTGACATCATACTGAATAGGTCTCATATTACCAACATGCAACTTGTAATGAAATTTCAGCAACCAACTTATACCAAAAGATATTAATTTCAAAAGTATGATTGAATATGTCAGAAAAAATGCCAGAAATACATATTCTTCATCAATGAAGTTCAACAAATACAGATTTACACAATAAAGGAAGGGCAATACTAATTTTTTAATAAAGAATACATGAACAGAAAATAAAAGGAAGTGTCATATACTTGAGCACTCCCCAAAGCTAGACTAGAAACATATATCAATGAACGTATAGCCATTCCTTTTAGGGAAAGAACAAAAACATCTGCATAAACTTAATACAAGTTGTGCGTGTTAGAAGAGATCTGATGCAATTGTGTTATGGACCATAATAAATAGGACTAAATATATCAACTTGATTTACCTAAGGAGTTGAGGGCGGCAAGGACGTGAACACCTAAATAGGCTGAATAGGCTCCAAAGCAGACAGACGGTCTAGACTCGTTGAACCTGAGAAGTAACTTGAGGAGATAGTGGTAAACCATCCAATCATTGATCTTTGTATTGCTAGACAAAAGAAACAGCCGTAACAGTTTATATTATAATAAGGGAAGAATATGACCTGGTGCTGAAGTATTATTATTGTAGATACCAACAGTTTGTCCCTGATTACTTGCCCCAAATTTTTAACTAGGCCAATCCAGTTTTGTTTCTTCTCTGATGGAAAAAAAAAAGTAGCAGAAGTTGAGAAAGGATACCAAATTGTCCATAAGGTAACCTGGAGGCTGAAGGCCAAAAGGAAAAGTAGATACCGAATTCTTCACAATGAATGTTAACCAAATCCATCCAGGTAAGATACTTTAGTTGGATTGAAATTGCAGCACACAATATCGAAAAGGGCGTCGAAGGAGACATCAGAGTTCTGGGAGCTCTTTCGGACATTGGAGCTCTTTACTGAGATTGATTCGCCATATATCTGGAGAGGGGTAACCCTCCTGACATGAAAAAAATTGAATATCAGCATCAAGACAATTACATCTTAACTAGCAAGAAATAAAATGAGTTTACATTTAGAGGCAAGTTGATTTAACCTAAACCAGTGGCAAGGCCAATGCGCAATGACTACTGCTACAACCAGGATCATCAAAATTCCTAGAAATTCAGCCTTTCTAAATTCAAACTGGCATAATGTATGGCCATGTGTCATCCTCTAGCCAGCATAAAACAAAGACAAACAGTAATAAATATAAATTGGATAACCATATGTGGTTGGATAATACACGCTATCACAAATAGAGCTTAACATTGGAATGGAAACAACATGGTCCTCATCTGAATTACTCTACAGCAGTTATGTGCCATTTAAATGCACTACTAAAGCAACAAAATGCTCAGAACATTTAAATGCACTAGTAAAGCAACAAAATGCTCAGAAAGAAAGTGCAACAAAGTGCCAAACTGCAATAAGCTACACAATAAACCAGAAATGTGGCCAAAAATGCATTAGAAATGCTTCTGTTTTTTCCAACCAAATTTTCTGCAGATTCAACATCTAAAATATTGGCTTAAAAATAATGGTCAAGCATAGAAACAACCAGAAAGCTTAGCCCACCACAATCACCTTTGCTTTTGGAGGTGTTATAATAGCCATAATGTATTCCTGTTAGATCTGAACATTCATATGCATGTGCCATTCTTGTTATCAGACACATCATGCGCTACTATTATTGATAACACTTCTAATCCTCTTGACATTACAGGAAACTTCCTCATCAACAGAATTCGAGCTTCCAGCAGCATTAACAGAAAATGTAAGTGAGCATTGATTTCGGGTGTTCTATTTGGCTCACAAGGCATGTTGACATGTTTCCCCTTTGTTAGTCAAGTACTCCCAGGAAGCCTAGAGCTCCGGAAAGAAGCACATGCTATGAATGTCAATCCACACAATGTGCTTGCTGGACCCTGTTTCTCTATCGAAGTATATCATGTGCACACAATCAAACAATGAATTTCCAATTCTGATTGTGTTAGTCCAGAAATTGGCTTCATCATCTGAAAATCACCTTGGACCAGACTAGTGATGTTCCCTGGAAAACCATTCCAATCATCATCCTGACAAAATACTCTCGCTGGGGAAACCCACTTTTCATAAACTTAGATAGTTCCTTGAAATATGCTTCTCCGGAAAATGAGATCTAGCTTTACAATCATCACATCTCATCATACTGCTGAACCTGAACGGAGTAGTTCCATGTTGTCCTGTTGTGACACCATGGGACAGCCAGCATATGCACTAGCAGACATTGCTGCCCGTGTCCTCTTCAGTTCATCAACAGCTTTTCCACTGTTAACTGATGCCCTTGCATTCATTGATTCCATATTTGAACAGAAAATAAAAGAAATAAACGCCGATAAACAAATAATTCGTTTCAGTAAGCTTCTCTCTGTAAAGCCTATTTCCGTACAATAAGGTACAATCTCTGTTAGCACGAGAGCCAGAAAACTTTGTGCTTGGAAAGATGCTGAGCAAGCTAAACCTAAAACAATAAGCAGCATGTTAGCATAACAATTTTCTTATATATACCAATTTTGAAAAAAAAACAAAGACGAAAAAGAAAAAGAAAAAATGGAGATATGAAAGAAGAAGAAAAGAAAGATTCATTTCTCTCGCCAACTAATTTGACCCTACGCTAGACCAAGTTCAATATCCTATTTAGGTCCACACCCCAACTGTGGAAGCCAATAAAGAATACAATGAAGTCAAATGCAGAATTAGCCAAGTCATCATAACACAGTTTCTGGTGCACTCATTACACTTTCATTCTTCTTTTCCATCTTACCAGCAACTGTTTCCTGCTTTTTCTCTTTCAAAGCTAAAATGGCTACGCACGCAGCTAAATTTCCACCACACTCATCTCTACAATCTCCATTACATCAGAAGGCAAATTGCAATGTATCTCAGCCGAACATTCAAATCTCCCATATGTGTTTCTCATTCCAACTTAAAATTAGACTCGGTGTTCCTAAATCCTGCGTCTGATGATGTTCCATGAATGAGGACAATAAACGTCAACAGTCACAAAACTTCCAATTATTACTTTGGTTTCTCCTTTACTGAAGTTCTCAATTTTGGACCTCAAGCAGTAGTCCTTTTCCTTCCCTTGCTACTTTAACGAGTCCATATGTGATATAAGTATAACCATAGTACAAAATTCCTTTTCCTTCCATTCATACTTTAACAAGTGCATATAACTCTAGTAGAGAATAGATCATTGTTCTACCTTGGCACGGCTTTTTAGATGCATTCAAAAGGTCATAATTTTCATGTTGCAGATCTTAGTATATATTCAAAATTTTCAAATCTTAAAAACATCCCCTACGAGATACCAGTTCACATAAAGTAGCAACTGCCACTAGACTAGAAATCCAGAAGGTAGTTGTTCTTGTATTAACAAAGATAAGAAAAACACGTGTTTAGCTCATTTTCAAGTAGAATGGTGCATTAAATCATAAGAGAAAAGCATTAACAGTGATTGCTATTTTTTATTTTTTATTCCAAATTTGAGAAGTAGTAAAGGCCAAAATTGCGTAACACAAAAGAAAGAAAATAAGGCTAGATCATTGACAATTAAAAAAATTCATAGGCAGCACAATAATCAAGTCAATAAAGATAACAGGCATATACTCCTTTATTATCAATTAAATGCAAAGCCATCAATCATACAAAATTCATCACAATGTTTGCTCAATCATTTCCACTGCCACATCCCCTGAGCTAAAATGCTGCGTTGCACATCTTGCAAAAACACATACAACAACAAGAACTGCCAAGCACAAAGCAATGCAAAATTCAACAAAAGATGCCACTTTGCCTGTTCGACGAGGCAATGCATCAAAAATTCAGTTTTGACATCTGATATCACATTTCATTGAAATAAATGCTTAAAGCACTGCCTTCATTCTGAAGATTTTATAGCCAGCAGTGATAATGCCATAATCAGGTCACCTCATTTGTATAGAATAAAGGCTGTTTGCACCAAATATTGTCTAACTAGATTGTTAAACAGCACCCAGACCTCAAACCCCAGCTTTAAGTCACAAACGAAGACAAAGAAAACATCCAAGATCACTACAGGAAATAGTTAAAACTATGTATCATACAATTTCCAGTTCAGGTAGTCAAAGTACCATATCGCATGTCAACATGTAAATAATGTAATCCGTAAAAAGTATGAGCAGCAACAAGCCTGAAATTTCAGCACCCACCAATCAGTCCATCCAAAAAATACGAACTCGAATAAAGGAAAGAACAAACAAAAAAGTGCCACTTGCATATGATAATTCGACTAAAGCCTATTTTTTAAGCATTTTAAAGCGAGTAAAATCTTTATATGGGCCTAAACTGATAAAATAACTAGATGTACCAAAAAAACCTCAACCGCTTCCAACCATTTTGCCAATACCCTGTGCACCTGGCAGTGAAACAACCAAGCAAGCCTATGAGGGCCAGCTAGTTAGGTCTGTTTGAGAAATTGCCCAGCAAAACTCATCTGATATAACAGCCAACACTTTTAGAACACTTCATTGGCTTTCTCCCTTACCGTATTAGCAACACCATAACCTGATAGCCCAAGTTTTTTAGGCTGGTTACACAAATCTTTTCTTTCCATTCAGCACAGTCAGGGGCCTTTTTCTCTCTTAGTTAAGATTAGCGATCACCATAACATTTTTTACTGCAACCCATGACTCCTCCAACTAGAGCGACATGCCAATTAAAAAAATAAAAAATTAAAGCAAATCAAATTTTCATGCAATTATACGCAACTAATAATACCTAATGCGGCATTTACAAGATGAAAACTTAATTCAGATTTCCAACCTTCTAGAAATCAGTTTGTTTGCTTCTCTGTCCTGATTTAATTTCCTTGCCCCATTTCTCTTTCCTTTCTTTTTCAAACCCGCATAGGCTTACACTAGTCTAAGCTTCTTCAGCGATGTCTAGCGACGTAACCAACTAGTAATCATGGTAAGTTCAGTCACAAACTAGAGCACACTAAGATCCGAGTTCCAACTCCCAACCACTAGAAAACTTGCTCATGCAAAGGAAGAAAGAAAAAAGACAAACAAAGGGTAGTATCACCACAAGAACAAATGATGGCTGTGAAAACCATAAACTCCCGCCAAAAGCAGATACCATGTACAGTAGCAAAATGAGCACACATTGACAGCAGATATAATTTCTTGTAGATCATCCAACTAACATATCAATTTCAAGCTGAAAATGAAGTTGTTTTGTTCTTGTCAAGAACAACTGCAGCAGCGAATTACCATCAAAAAACATCCTGTACCATCCAAAACTTAATGCAACCATTGAACACACCAAGGATTCCTACAAAAGGAGGAACACCCTCACAAAGAAGATACTTCGCCATCAATACCAAAATGACTCAAAGTCGGTCCTCAAAAGCAGCAAGATTAATAAACAAAGCATGCAACAAAATTATCAAGCATAAAAAAGAATGACAAAAGTGTAAGATTTAATTGTGCCGCTGCAGAAGGATTTATCAAAGCATTAGTCCTACAAATCTTACCACTCACTTAACCATCCACGAATTATTTCTTTAGATTTGAATGCCCAGAACGAGTAGTTTCCGCTTCAGCTCACAGGATAGTTAGGATAATAGAACATATATACCTTAATATAATAAATTGTGTGTCTTTTGACGCTCATGCATCATCCTAAACTTATTTAAATGATAATTCAAACGGTGCAGGCTCTAACCCTATCTAGTTGCTACAAATTCAATCAAATTCCAATTCAGACTAAATTTCCACAAGATTGCGAGAAACCAGTCAAATAGAACATCAAAAACCCCTGATCACAAATCACAAAACTAGGGTTCCGCCTCAAAAAAAGGGGAAAAAAAAATCAAAGGAAACACATTGTACCTGACGGCGTAAGCAGTTCATCGAGAAACTGAGGCTCCCTGTTTTCCATATCAAAATCAATGGGCTTGCGATGAGAAAGTACAAAAATAGCGCCTATATATGCTCGGACGTTCTCTCTCCTCTCTCTCTCTCAAAATAAAAATCCACTAAATTATACGGCCTAGATTTAGCGTTGGCCTGATGCGCGAGATCTAGCAGGGATTGGGTTGAAATGGACACGTCCCACCCCCCCGCCCCCCCAAATTATTGCAACGCATGAACATATTACAAAGAAGGAGCAATTGCATACTAGTCGCTTACACATCCATAATTGTAAATTCCTCCCTCAAATCTCATTACTTGCTCATTAGTCTCTTGAATCTATATGCTTCTTGCAGTTTTATCCCTCCGGTTTAGTATTGTGAGCTTCGAGGGGAAAAGTCTGTTATCTTTAGCGGAATCGGAGGGTCAACCCATTATATCCTTATTTAAAACCTACCAATTCGTTTCTTAGAGGGTTTAAACCCACAACCCACTTATCCTAAAACCCTAACCCCTAAAGAGTTCTTCTTCTACAGCCATCAAGAGCATGCGGACTTGGATATAATTATTTTTGTCCATTCAAATGGGAAAATTTTTGCCTGCTACTTGAGATGTTTTAACATCTTAGGATCATGGTGCACCTTAAGGGGAGAAAAATCCTTTAATTATTTATTTATACTCGCCAAATATGTATGCATGCACATACTCATCAGTCATCATCCTATTCTGAAAGTTTTAACTTGTAAAGTAACATGCTTCGTAGGGAGTAGAAGCTTTTCATCTAGGTATTATTTTCTTTTCAGTAGTCGATTTAGTAGGCTCTTATTTCGCACTCATACAACATGTTCAGAAATTTTCCTTCGATTGAAAATGTGTAGTATTCCTACCATGAAATCAAGACACATGCCCGCTTCATATACTATATCTGTGTAATATCCCTAATTTTTCTAGTGATAATAAGTCTACATTTTTTTTTGTTTAAAAAGATATCCACACAATAGAGTTAATAATATTAATTTATAAATACAAGTTTGTAAGAGGACTTTTAGGCAAAGAAAGAAAGTATTAAATATAGAAATAAACTTGTGTCTGCTGAAGGGTTTGATGCAAATAAAATTTGTTAAGGGGTTTAGTGAACATGGAAACCTAATAAAAGAAAGGAACAAAACCCTATTTCCTACCTCTGCCGCAACTTTTAGCGCCAACCGCCGTAATCTCCAGACAAAATAAAATTCGGCGTTAAACGAAGACGAGTGCGTGACCAGAAAGGTTAGCAAGGTAAGCTCATTGATGATTTTTTATAATTCTTAGTAACTTTAAGATAAAGTATATGCATAATAATTGAGGGGACTGATTTCTTAGTAACTTTAATATATCATAATTCTTTAATAAGTGTGTGATAGTATAATACTAATACTTATATAATTATGTGTATATTCCATAGGTTAGAGATTTTCCACAGAGGCGACGTGTGCAAAAATTTGGACTTCGGGGTGCTAGGTAAGTGGTGAATTTATGCATTTGCAACTGCGTATTTTTCTTATAAAATTATAGCAAGTATATGCGGATTGGTTCCGATGGATTACATTCTTTTATATGATTTTCTCACATATTAATTGTTGATAATGTGATGCACACAGATATTTAGTATAAGCCTACGTTTATTTCTTTGTTGAGAATCATATCTTTTCATGTAGTAGTATGTTGAGATGCATATGTAGTTGACTTCACTATTGGTTGGCCTTTAGCATTTCTCTATAAATATTTGGCTATATGAACTTTGTTCATTTTGCTGAAAATACATGCATCTCAAGTCAATATACCGGTATATGTCGGGGATAAGTAAGTCATCTAAACAGGGCTCAATGCGTCTCTATGAGGTTTTTATTTTAGCGCTAAGAGCCCAAATTTGGGTCTCACCGTCCCAGAACCACAGGCATAAAAATTATGGGGTTTACCTAGTCAACTGAGGTATGAAGTGTTGACCGCATTGAGACGTAATCTACTTATTCTCCATCTCATGAAATTTTTATTTTAAATATATTGTATCAAATTTGTGAGCTCATTGATGATTTTTATCATTTTAATAATTTTACTTATCAAGTCAATT
>JBAKGM010000200.1:12717727-12734578 GCA_037177215.1 Asparagus racemosus | reverse complement strand
TATTCTTAACAATCTCTTTCTACACCTACTCGCCATCCTACTCTGAAAATGTCAACTTATAAATAGCCACGCTCCTCGTATATACGGAGCAGAAACCTGCAGACCCTCGACGACCAAAAAGCTGCTTGTTCAATTTTTAAGATAATTTGGTTGGTATTTGTTTTCTCTCAATATACCTGCTCTGGTAGGTTTGAACTCGTAGGACGTGTTCAAGAATTTTCTTTCGATGGTGATGGTGTAATTAATGTTCCATCATGAAATCAGAAATTATGCTTGCTTCACGCATTAGTTATATCTGAATTAGTTATATCCTACTCAACGTGTGCAGATGCTGTCTGATGTTAGTTCCGATAATGTTGATACTAGTGACTTGACTCTTTTGAAGTTGTTGATTTGTGCGTTGAATCCTTTAACTTTATGGAACGGCATTTATTGAATTAATTAGACAAAATGTCGGTTGGCATTTGGAGAACTTAGCTTTCTGTTATAAATGTCTGTTTTTCATATACCATAAATTATTTCATTATATGTTCTTACACTAAAAAGAATTTGTATAGTAGAGCCCCTAATAATATTGCAAAGGGAAGGAAAGTGATACCTTTGACCAAAACGAGGTCCTGAAAAAAATATAATTAGAGGATTTACAAAAAATAAAAGGGTGACAACCGCCGATAAGTCTAGGTGTTTAGCACTTAACCCCCCAAAACTTTAAAACCATCACTAAACTCCAATAACTTTTTGGCTGAAGCCCCCAAAATAACATCGTTAGTTCTTATGGTCGAATGACTAAATTGCTTTGAATAAACTTTGTTAGAAAAATCCTAACAAGTTTCAAAGACTTTAACTTAACGCCCACACTTGAAAACTATGATTTTTTTTTTGCCCAAAAAAAACCAGAAAATAAAATAACCCAAAAAATTTACAAAGAGCCCCTTGACAAAATCTAAAAATGCAAACATCCCCCTTTAAAATGCAAAACATACCAACAACTCAGTAAAATTTAAAAATGAAAAACAACTCCCTAAAAAATTTGAAACTATAAACTACCTCCTGGAATATCTGAATGTAAACAAACCCTTCAAAATTTTAAAATTCTCAAACAGCCCTTGAAAAATCCAAAATTTTCAAACAAACCCCTAAACAATCTTAAATTACAACAACCCTTGAAAAATCTTCAATTACAAGCAGATCCCTGAAAATTGAAATTTCAATTCAAACTTTTTAGGAGGAATGTTTGACTTTTCAAAATTTACATAATGTTGTTTGCAACTTTTTATGTGCTTTTTGTAGTTTTTATATCTTTTATGGGCCAGTTTATTATTATTTTTTCATTGAGCATTTATAATTTTCAAAAAAAATTGTTGGGGTAATTAAAACAATCACAGTTTCCAAATTTGGGGGGACTAGCAAATATCTATATTTGGTGGGGTTAATCAATAAATAGGGATGATTTGGAGGCATAAAATGCAAAACCCTTCTTTTTCTTACGGTTCACTAGAGTTTGCATCTAATTATAATAATAGTAAATCAGTCAGACTAGAAGTTTAATTTAATTTGACAGAGAAAAAAATAGAGTTTACACCAAATTAGTATTCTAGAAAAGCCCGTTAAATTAGAGCCTTTTGATGATAATTTCAAGAGAATTAGAAGTCTACTCCTGGTTCAAAGAGCAACTAGCTAAACCCAGCCTTTAATTTCCAATATCGAGCTTGTAAAATGTCAGCGACAGAGTATAATAACCTCAAGTAATTTTTTTTATTTGAAAGGGAACCTTGGTCAGGGGGGAGTATCGCCAGAGTGAACCTGAGTGCGAATCTTAGGATCATTCACTCGTGTTAGGACCACCGCCTAACCACACAATGGTGGAGCCATGATTTTTTTTTTTTTTTTTATGAGGGTGGATGGGAGGGTTCAATATACGACCATCATTCTGTATATCAAGAAGTAATCAAATTGATAATGTATAATAATATATTTTTAAAAATCCATGTATAAATAGCTGAAAGAAGGATCCGGAACAGAATTTTTGCAAAACAAAGTTCATGAATAGGTCACTAGCTAGAATAGAAGTTTTAGAAGAAGAAAAAATCATGAATATTTTGCCTTTTTTTATAGTTAATTGTTCGACTGATCTTTATTTTCAGTGACTAGAGCAAAATAAACCAAGCTGCTTACACGTGGCAATAGATTTGTAGCGCAAGTGTTTTGGACCAATTGGGCCGAGTACCCGAGTTCAACACTCAGCCCAACTAGACGCTTCTCTGGAGCCTTTTGGATAAAAATTCTCTCATTTGAACCCTGCTCAGTTACTAACATCTTTAATGAAATTCTAGGGCACGCCATTATTTCAAAGACCATATCATCCAACGGCTCTTCCCCGCAAACATCTGTGGACCAACTTCGTCAATTATCTTTGATCATTAGGATTATTTTCTTTGCTAAGTTAATTATTATTATTATATCTTCTAGCTACTTTCAGGCCTACTACTATTCCTTTGTTAGAGTTTTATCACTTTTCTAAATGAATATTCAGTGACCTCTTACAAATATACTCAATTCTTAAGCCATTTAACTTTTTTTTTTTTTTGTTCTGCACACATTTTTATTATTTCTTAACTGCTTTAACTTTCTACACTAACCTTGACGCCCTTTAATCTCCTTTGATCTTCTCCTAAAAAACTGAATAGATAATGTGTGGGGTAATAACCGCTGTACAAAATGCACAGTGTAATTATTGTCAGTGCAGTGAAATTTTGAAAGGATAATGACACCAGAAGAATTCTGAAACATGCACATTTGACACAAGCGCACTTCTTTTTTCTTCTTTGCAGCTAATGCAGGCGACAGAGATTTTTTTAAAATCCATCTAAGTTCTTGGATATTATGATATCTTTCTAATCAAGATCAATTATAAGAATCTCTTTGAGGCATTCCATTGTGAATGAGAAAAATCAAATTCAAAAACCTCTAACTTGAACAACCAAGTTCCCAGCTTTTATCTTTTCAGATTTCATATTACAAATAAATTGTCATGCACGTCGAGAAAAAAATCATCACATTGACAAATATTATCTAAGACAATCTTCCAATCAAAAAAAATGTGAAATCTCATTCCTAGTAAAGCATTAAACTTTAACCTCTTCGCTTGATGGGTCCCAGCCAGGTGGTTTAATATTAGGCCAATCTCCGCGGCATCCTGACCTTATGTACAGGCTTTTTTTACCTGAGATAAAACAAGGAAAATGTACCATAAACGTCAAGCGCTATGTATATAAGCGCATCGTAATCAATTTGACAATTAACAAGTAAATGATGAAAATAAATAAATTCCTTTGGAACTGGCCAAGGATTCTTTTTCACTTATAGGTCTTAATCACTTTAAAAAACATGTATGTAGGATAAATAGTTGAGATTGTCGCACCAGGAAGCTGCTTATCTGACAATATTAGTTGTTTGAGTGCACTTAGACAAGCCTGAGCAACAAGTGTAGCATGTTCTTTGTCCCATCCACTAAATTTTACAACCACATCGGCTTTGCTGTATGCTATATTTCCTTGTTCCATATGCCTTTGAGCCGCCTCCTTTGCAGAAGCTTCATCTGCAATTAAAAAGAAGAAGGAAAAAAAAAACAGGGATGGATGAAAGTTGCTATGTCATACATCAAAACTTTCCGCTAGTCGTAAATAACAAGTAAATATTGCTGCCAGAAAAAATCATTGCCCCAACATAAAAGGGTTCCAAAATGAGGCATATATTTATCTCTTGGGATGTTCCAGGTTACAATACAGCAGATAGTATCAAGAGGGAGGAAAATGCTAGAAGTAAGTAACTGATAAATGCTAGATATGTATCACAAAATAGCATTTATTACCCTTCTAGCTGTATATAAACCTGGAAGGGTGGCTTTGATGACCAACTTCCGAAATCATAGTGAGGCTAGCTATGATTCTGTTGTATTCCAAGTTTTCTTAAATTCTGAAAAATTACGTTGTGCGTAAAGAGAGCAAAATGCACTACCGAAGAATGTGGTTTAAGCACAAGTGGATCACAAGGGACAGTATGTAAATTGCATCATCTCTGATGTAAACAAAAAACAAAAAACAAAGAGACTTAAGCACAGATGCCCTGTGAAAACATAGATTGTAATGTAAACAACAACAATGTGAAATAGGTTTCATAAATCTTATTTGCTTCTTTACTGATTTTCTGCATGCCATGTCTAAGTTCTTTGAAAAGAACAAACTACAACAGCCATGCATCTTTTTTCTTTTTTATTTTTTCTTTTCTTCTTCCTCTATGACCTGCTTTAGACAATCCGATTAGAGGGCTCAGCCTACAGTGATCAAGTTCGGTTGCTATTCCTCAATTTTCCAATAAAAACAGGGGAATAACAACTTGAAAGAAAGAGAGGGGAGAATTACCTGCAGCTTCAGATTTGGACAGCCACACAGAAAATCCAGCATGGAGATGCCGCCACTTATCATGTCTAGTTGCAGCTCCATGTGGTCCTCCTAGCGTAGCTACAACTGTACGAACATGGCTGTAACATAGGAAAAACTATAGTTCACGCTACTAATTTGACATTTTACACTAGTATATGATAAATGCATACCTGCTAAGACCCTCTAGTAAGGAACTTTCTGCTTCAGCAACAGAATCTGCTCCCTCCGAAATCACCCCTGGAAGTGATTACACTTTGTTAATGCACTGCAAAAATAAGAATTTAAAATTAATTGAGTTTTTTATAAGCGAGTCAGGTTTTTTGGAGGTACAATAATGTAAGGATTAAAGGTAATTGATACTTAAAATAAGGCAGAATGATTGACTTGATGCATGGCTCCATGTTTCTGAGCACATTCTCTAGAGGAGCTAGCACCAACTTTGCTTATTTAACCTTAACATGTTAGCGTTAACTAGGTGAAAAAGAAATATGCTAAGCAGAAAGAACAGACCGAAAATTTTAAGGATCTGACAGCTGTTACTGTGAACAAAGTGCATCCACTCCTTTGACATGGTTTTAGCTGAGTGATTGTTTTCACATTTAATGCCCATTTGGTCTCAAATACTGTCAAAAAGTAATCAGTGGGGCTGTCCCTTTTATCTCACAGAGTTTTGGCCGCCTAGCTCCACCAAGACAGAGCGTAGACTATAATCTAGTTCTGGGACGCATGCATTTGAAATGTAACATTGAATGTATGAAAGACACGCAAATTTATATTTTTCATGGTCTCATAAGAAGGAAAAAAAACCCTATGGATATACAGTTAAGAGTGGAGATTCTATTGAAATTGCATTATTTCGGTTCACTGCTTTTGTATTGTTGGGTCTACATTTTTTAAGGTCGGTCCCACTCTAACCACAGTCAATCACACATCAGTGGCATAAAATGTAATGAGTCTAGTAGAGCTGTACGTAGATTAGGAAGGCCATGAAGTTATGTAAACATCGTGGACGATTATTAAGGACATAGTTATTTTCTTTTACCCCAGGGGTGGCTGCCCTAGGGTACAAATTATGAATAACTGAAGGATAGATAACTAGATGGCATGATAATTGGCAAACACCGCATGTCCTGCTCCAGAAACAGACCCACTTCAATCCAAGCGTCTGCTACTTTTTATAATGCAAAATTCCCTGACAGAATCTCGTGTAGGTCTTAATGGACCTAGAAGCGGTTGGCAGAAATGTTTGCAACATTGCTAGGCGACTAAGATTTGGCCGAGTCCAAATACGAAACCCACAACACCAAGAATATACCAGATACATGTAATATGTGCTTCTTTCATTCAACCTGGTAAATCTTATACATAAAAGCCATTGAGATTTTAAAAACCCCTAAGAAATGTAATATATTCTATTTTACAGGTATTCTAATTATTCAAGTAGATGTAACTCTGTTTCCAAGATTAGCATTTTAATATATAGTATTCACAGTTATATGCTCCTCCTGTCCAAAAAAATAAATATAACTAGCCTCACTAAAGTAGGAAATTCGATCCAAATAAATATGTGAACCTGTTGAAGCAAAAGATGTCATGGTAGAGACTGCTTCCAAAAAAAACAAGGAACAAGATATAGCATTCAACTACCATCAGCCAGATGTTTCTCGGTTTGATGCGTATACTAAAATTGGTCTAACATTATAATAGTCTTCCACATTTGACTACACTCACATGAATTTATGGATTGCTGAGTATAGCTTTCTAGCAATTCACTTGTATTAAGCGGGGTGTACCTGCAAACCATCAGAAAAAATGGGAGAACATTAAGGACTTCTACATAAAATTAATTTTTTAAGGGACATTTATTTCCAGGGTTAGCATTACTTGAAAGCTTAAAAAAATATTTGACTTGTCAGACAATTAGTTTTTCAATCTGGAGAATACTCTAATGGCACTTCAAGCAATAAATGAAGATGATAATACAATTTCATTTCATGCCTCCACTTTTGTAACTCCAGATTGTATTTAAGATGTACATATCATTAAACTATGTATCATTGATATGTGGGTCCTAGACAAAACCTCCTGTCAGGTTTCTCGGATGTTTCCCATGTTGGAGATTTCAAAACACTCGAGACATTTGGACATGTTCCCTACCCATTTAACATTATAAAAAACTTTTGAGCAACTAAACCTAAAATGGACATTGTTTCTTTCTTTTTCCAATACTAATGTTACTGTTCAGAGAGAAATGCTATCACCACATTCACTATATAAAGCGCAAAGAAAAAACATATACTGTTATAAAGTATAAATCAGAAACTTATATATATTTCCGTATTCCCTCAGCTTACAAAGAAGATGTTCTGTGCTGAACACCAATGCTGGTCAGTTTTGGCTATTCAATATCAATAATTATTCAACATTGGATGTATGAAGTAGTAACTCTTAACCTCCCTAATTCCCTGATATATAATGAAATCAAAAGGAAAACAAAAGATTACTTAATGATCAGCATTATTAATATATTTAGTTGTCAATTCTGTACATTAAACTGGCCTCATACCATCTGAAACTAATATTGATTGTCAAAAGAAAAGGCTGCATACCCGAGACCAACAGCAAGTTCTCTAGCAACTTCTTGATTCATTTCTGTGGAATCTCCAATAACATAAATTGATGTTCCCTTTAAAAGTTGCATCATTCCTGATTTAAGGGATTCCCAACATTCCATGAGGTCAGGCCATTTCAGCTCCGTGTCATACTTTTTCAGATTGATGACCAGCTGATCCTCATCTAGGTACCTATTACATAGCAACAGGCAACAAAGTGAGATCTGGTTTAGGCTAAATGTAAGACATAAAAAATCTTAACAATTGCAGCAGTTGTTGCCATCTGTGTCTTTCTTTTGAATATTAAAACAAACCATATAGTTTCACCAGGTTTGATCCTGTCAAAAAGGCAACAGCTTTCCATCAGAGGTATGAGTCTTCCGGAGGCCTTTACTCTAACAAGTAATGAAGATTCGTCTGCATCCACAAAAATATCCCTGGTGCTCTGGATGTCAAGCGTTCCAATATCTAGTCTCAGTTCTACTTCTGTATCAGCATCAGAAAACTGCATAGGGTTCATATGCAAACTAAGTGAATTTGCATTGGATGTTCAAAATAAATGTTGATCAAGGGACATTGAAATGTTACGAGGCATTTCAGTTATTGCTATTGTGGATTTAGTAAATTTGATACATTTAACAAAATGAATTTCAGAATAACATGGTCCCAGAATGCTAAAGCCATCCCTAGAGATAGAGCAAACTTGTCACAGTACAGATTTAGGACTTAACACTTCACAAACAGGACTTACTAACATGGATATATATTTGAAGATTTTGGTCATGAACCTTGACATTTATTGAACCATCCTTCTTGTCTTACTAAGGCATCTAGGGTATATCTTGAAAATAAATGTTTTATTCACGTGATCTTGCTGTATCTGAGAGTATACTGAGATACCTTTGAACTTGGCTGTCTGTATAAGTGTGATATTGAAATATATTGTAGAAGTTGCAGCAGTGGGATTTTGATCCCATGAGATCCCAATAAAAAATAGAAACAGTATGCAGTAAATTTCAACTGCAAGCAGAAAGAGGACGAAATACAGGTATGGGGTACCATCGAGATCAAACTATGATTAAGGGCAATAACGGATGCGCTACTCAAAAGGGGGATATTACCAAAAAGACTCGCTCCAAGTTTACATCCAAAACGCACAAAGTGGAAATTTTTGAATGCTCAAAAGAGAGAGGAGAGAGAGTCTCAAATGACCACAAAGCACACTCTCTCTAGTCTACTTCTCCTACTCATTTTCCTACAGCCAAGGAAAACATACCATGCCTCACATTGACAACCAACCCAGATCTCATATTATTCACATGTTAAAGGTTGCCAGTGAACTTAACAATCACTAACTATAATATCGGTATAAGTAATAGAAGGTATGCAACTTAAGTCATCACGCTTCATCGTGTATTTAAAAACAAATAAAAACAAGCTTTATGTATTTGTCATCTTGTATTCAAGTCATACAATAACTCTCCTTATAGGCTTGAATATAATCAAACCTTGGTCCTGTTTTGTACTCTCCAGAAATTCCTAGCAGGCTCAACCTCTGTGTCTCACACTCAAAGCAATTCAACACGATACTTGAACCTTCTTTAACGTATGATCTTTGTTACCATATCTACAGGATTATTTACAGTACTGGATTTCTCGATTTTCATATCCTTAGCATCTCAAGTAAAATGATATCTAACATGCATTTTTCCGAACCTTTCGTAGCACATCATACTTAATCAAACATACCACACTATGGTTGTCATACAACATAGTAGCCATGCCTTGGTTAAGCAATCACTTAAAGAACTCTCAACTAAATAACTTGATCAGCTCTCACCATTGCTTCCGCCCACTGTGATGTACTTTTTTCTTTGTAGTGGACAAAGAAACCATTGATCAAAGAGTACCTTCCAATGAATGAAAGAACAAGAATGATTGGTGATGGAGATTATACATCTACCAAATTACCAATAAAATCTGCATTTGGGTAATAATATCGACATGTATCAGGCAGTGACACATGTATGGCACTTGAAAGTTGTCTGATATGTATTAGACATGCCGGAGCATTATTAAATCTAGAAATTGTAAAGAACGCCATGTCAGCACCGTGAGGGCTTAACAAATTTATTGAAAAGCTATTGCTCAGTCTCCAGATTAAGGTACCTCTATCACAAATATCAGTTGCCAGGTTCTCCAGCAAACACAGTAGATTCATTCTGCACATGCGAATATATGACATTTAACATAAAAAGGTCCATGACAACAAGTTATTGATTAGATTATATTTTACAAGTGCAAGATGGCTACTTTGTAAGTTGATTTATTCGCTTCTCAGTTAGTGAGCACGCATTCTAAGAATATATTTCTAGAAAAATGTTAATAATAAGTTTGTAAACAAAAAACTTTATCCTAGTGCTATAATTTATGGATTAACTCACTTTGGATTTACGAGTACACAACTCAAAACTGCAGTTGTTAACAGGGCCAAAAGAAAACCCTAATTTTGTGATCGATAGAGCAATTCAAACTTCAAAGCACGCTAATTCACAGAACTCAATCCATCAACAAGTAATCTCAAATTCAGATGAAAGAAAAGACTTCAAATTTACCTCGTAATCTCTCGTTTTTTCAGGAATTGAAGAGAGATTTCCGTTGGAGAACGATCTGAGTCTCCCATGGTAAGATGAAAAGACCTTACTACTGAAAGAGACAAGGGATGGTAGAGTCTGGAGCTTGGAGATGTCTTTGGGCGAGAGACTGGGGCTAAAGATAGAATTTTGCTGGATTCGTAATTTTAGGGTTTTGTTAGGGTTTGGCGAGGAGAGGGGAAGAGAGTACAGCAGAGAAGCCGCCATTGGGGGCTTTTTTTTTTATTTTTTTATTTTTTTATTTTTTTGAGGTTTTGGGGAGATAAGTAAGGAACCGTTGAGAGGAGCGAAAGCTCCGGTTTATTTGGGATCGTTTTGCATATTGATCCTCTAATAAAAAATCCTTTTGCCTGACGGCCTCTCCAGGACAATGGCGCTCCTCATATTGGGTTCATGAACAGGGGTCAAGGCCTATTTATTGTTTTTGGGCTCGATCAAGTGAGAGCCCCGTTTGCGCTCCTTGAAATGGAGATCTTTTGGGTAGCCCACTTTAGTCCATAAGAACTCGGCCTCTACAGAAATCGAATTTGAATTCTCACGATTTACATTTAAATGGAATTATATCGGTTTGAGGGTTATAATTTTATATTTTAATATAAGCAGTTCCAGTTACATTTAGCATAAACTTACTAAATCAACTATAATTGCTATCTTTAGAACTATAGCCATATAGGCATAATAATGGAGTGGGATTGAGCTAAACCTGGACACTAAAAGTTTCGGTATCTTAAGCCCTGGGTTGTGTACCTAAGAGGGTCTAACTGAGTTAGTAAGCTACCTATGGGTAGCACTCCAAGATCTCAGTTTTGACTCTCTTGGATAGCACTCACATAAATTTAATTTCCTAGAATACTCGAGACTGTGTACTGGGGGGTGCCACTTAGCCACACTCGGGGTTTTGATACCGATGATCTGAAGGATAGTGGGAAATTTCCCTCATCAAACCCAAAAAAAAGTCCTGGGTTGCATAGAGAAAAGATAATGAAATTGTAAAGCCAAAAAGACCTACTTTTCTCAATGGATAGCTTTTGTCGATAATCTGGTCACCACCTTGGTCAAAAGTTTTAATAATAGACCCAACCTCCATTATTTGTTGACAAGGAAACCTTGATTAATTAGAGGGAGCTACAAATCAGAGTGGCAACTCGAGTCCGAATCCTAAAATCTTATCTCAGACGTTGCACTTCTCTTGGGTTCTTCACCTAAACATAAAATCCAGAGCGTTGAGCACCACCTATACTAGGTGAATATGAGCTCGAGAATCGAACCCAAACACTTCAAAATCATAATAATGCGACCAAACAACCTGACCCACCTATTGGTGGTAGCTAGCCTCACTTTTACAAGACAAGTAATTTGCAATTATTTTTTTATCTATGTCCTATTATTTATAGGAAGATGATGATTTAATTAATTCACTAGCGCAATGCCATAAAAAAAAGAGTAACACTTCTAAATTAAATGCTATCAGAACACTAAAAGTCATGTAATAATTTTAAATTTAGTCAAAGAACTACACATTAACAAAAATACATAAGAAAAAGTATAATCAAATTTCAAAGAGAAGATTCGTATGTTCTTAAACTTTTATGTATGTCAAGTATAGGAAATGAATTTACAAAGGTTGAGAGGATCAACTTGAATCTTTTGCTAGAGAGGGAGTGGGAAAGGTAAAATCGCTGCCATTTAAACTTCCTCATCTATGTTTTCAATAATACATCTGAGCCATTCTTCAATTCTTTTACCAACACTCACTATCTCTTGTTTTATCATTTTGAGACTAACAAATTGAAGATGATAAACAGACTCATGCATTATTCATCGTGATATAAAATAAGATATTGACAAGAAAAAAAAATTGCAAATAATTATTAAACAATAACATGACACCCTACATTATTAAACCAGCGGTTTACTTCAAGCTGCTAACCAAAGGAAGAAAAAACTGAGCAAAGTCCCATCAATATTCGCATGTGAACCCCAAGCCGTACCGTACTCCCCAATTCTCCCCTAAAATAAATGACACAACTGCAATACGTAACAATACCTCACTGTTCATTTCCTTGCAAAATTATAAATTCAAAGCGGTACTATTCTGCAAACACTGCACCAATTAAATTGAATCTAATAATAAAATCTCATAAATACAGTCAGACGCAGCAGGTCCTTGAATAGCGGGCGACAGTGACGGGTTACTTGAGCTGCCCGTGCTGACCGCGGGCAGCTGCGAGGCCAATCATATAGTTCTCGAGTGCCAAATCATTAAGTTTCGAGATTTTCTCGACCTTTTTGTTGCGGGGAATTTAACGGGGAGGGGTTGGGTGATCGACACGTGGAATTTGTTGGAATGGACGGTGAGGAGCGAGGTGGTATTTAATTGGATTTGGTTCAGGGGGAGATGTGAAGAATATTACTTCCGTTGAGGCAGACTCCCGTGATTCTCGCGTAACTGGACGTATTTGACATTTGACTGTTATTTGCTATTCAGATAGAGAGAGAAATAGAGAGGGAGAAAGAGACAGACATATGACTGAAAAGATTAAAAAAAATATTTAAAATGGTGAAATTTGACCATTTCAATGTTTAATATAAATTTCATGTAATACAACCTCACGTAGTTTAGCAAATAGTTAGTTAATAGGACATTAATCCTAAGACGAGCTATCCGTAAGGCCTAGTGTAAGGATCTATGATCTTTGTTCATCTCATTGATGATGCATTGAAATAAAGTATAGTATTCTATAATCGAAAAATAAATCCTCAAATTCTTAGATTCAGAAATAGTAATCCTCAATTAACTCCGATTATCCTAAACCAAACCATTGCTTTTCACATATTTGATGAAGTACCTCAAGACCAATGTTCTTCAAAAACATCTTGAGACATGTAGGTAACATGGGCCCTTAAATGAAAGGATCAAATGACTTGAGCATGTCCACTGTTTGAGGTCAATCCAACAATATTTATACCGTTAATTTCCTCTACGAGTCCAATTCCAGCACTCCGCGTCTAATCAAAATGTTTCCTGGTTTTGTGAACACCTGGTTCATGTAATTGCAGGACTGTAAATGCAATTGTGTACAGCTGAAATGTTTTGAACTAGCGTTTTTCACTATAATTGACAAATAAATTTTCGATTGTCGTAAATGTAGTTGAAACAAGCTACTAGCGGCCAGTCTATAAATTAAGAAGATAAGGTTATTGAAAATATTAAAACTGACTCAAGTCATCACAACGACGTTTTTATGCGGCATAAAAATGTAGCTCTCAGCATTTCCCCTTTTATTTATCCACAGGTACATGTCATTTGCCCAATAAAATTTGTTAATAGGGGAAAGATTGGAGTGAAAACAAGGATAAGCCTCAAAAAAAGTATGTACATAGACAGAGAGACAGGAGTCACTTCAAGAGGGGCGTGGGGGCCCCATGAGCTACGCTCTTGAGAATACAGCGCATCAGACCCTTGACACGATTTGACGAGTTGAGGACAGGGGCTTTGTCAGTATGAAGACGACCGGATGGTGACCACTGTCCTTAGCTACAACAGCGACGAGCGAAGCAAAATAATAAGAGAGAACGATGAAGGAGCGAATGTGTGTGCGTGTAATATGTATGATGATGATGATGAAGTAATCATTCTTATATTATTTGAAGACCAGCCCATGTTCCTGCTGTTGAAAAGTTAAAGACACCCCCCCCAACCCCCCCCGCTCATTCTTTCTCTCTCTCTCTAGATCTCCTCCCTCTCTATCTGTCGCTTTGTGTTGTCAGTTAAGAGAGAGAGAGAAGGATGTGTTGTAGCTGCGTTTTGTTCTGCTGTAGCTACCGGAAGCTAGCCCTGCAAAAAGGGTCCTTTTATCATCTCATTTGCACATTAAAGAAGTGGAAAACATATAATCTTGTGGCTTAAAGGGGAAGGAGGAAAGAGGAAAAGGGGCTTTATTCATTTGCTTCCTTCCCAAGGAAAGTTAGCTTGTTGCTTTTTCTTTGCAAGTTTTGTTCTGGGTACATATATATATGTACATATATATGGATTTTAATCCATAATTGATGCCTTAGAACGTTACAAGGTTAGTGTGATTTCTAGAATAAATTTTTTTCCACGATTGATTAACAGCGTAATTATATTCACTAGTCATTCATATGATTTGACCATTCTAAAATTATTTATAACAACATGATTCACTCTTTTCACTTTTTTTATTTGCTGAAATCTGGACTCACATAGCCGTAATCCGCATTAAATTTATGGCCAACAAGATTTGAATCATTGTTGGCTCTGATACCATCTTAAAGCCACTCTAACCATTATTACAAAACTTTAAAATTGCTGTGGGAGTCAATAATTACAGTTTATATTAAGTCTAACATGCACCTGCAGGTTGAGAGTCTTTTTTATATGAGACAAAACTTGGACTCATGCAATGACGTGAATTTTTAGAAAATCTGTTTTAAATACGTGGTCATGTGAAAGTTCCTCTAACCACTACATCAAAACTCCGAAGTTATGATGAGATTTGAATATTATAACGTTATACTCTATAAAAGAAAACAAGAAACAAAACTCTTCAAGCCAAGCAACATCTTAATCTCCCCCAAGCTAAACTCCACCTAGTACCTCCATCATGGGCTCTCTCTCTCTCTCTCTCTCTCTCTCTCTCTCTCTCTCCTGTCTATTCTCCGTCGCTGAGACTGCCCATGCATGCATATGGAAGTTTGGCTCTTCACTTCATCAACATCCCATCACTCAGAGTCACATAAGACCGAAGGACTAAAGTATCTCCCCAGTAGGTCATACGTGACCATCTCCCTACACTGATAGCTCCAAAACTTGTAGCTTACTCTTTAATCGATATAGATCTATAGAGCCCCATCACACTATTTCTTGTACCCATTTTTCCCTGTTCGTGTACGCTCCAATCACTTACAAGAAAATTTATTCTTAATAGCCTAAGCCTACATTCTCGGCTGGGGCTAGCACTAGCAGATTGCTAAAAAAAAACACTTGGAGAACTTAAAACAAAATTACAGTCTCAATCCCCCATAAAACGCTTGAAGGTTTCTTCCAAATTTCTCTAGCAAAAGCTTAAAAGATTTCCCCTTTTTCTCTCCCTGATCTCTTTCAAATCTGTTAAGGTCTGAAGGAAAATGCCCATGGTACCTAAAAGAAACTTCGAAACAACATAATTCAATTCTTAATATGCTTCTGAAAACAAAGCAGATCTGATCTAGAATGGTCAACTTAGCTTTTAAATTAGCTTTTCGTATCTACATGTTGGTCAATTTAGCCTTTAAATTATCTTCCGTATCTACTTGTTGGTAAATTATCAAATAAGCTAACTTGTAAGCCACATTTTAAAAAGCTGGCATGCCCCAATTTTTTTAAAAAACTAGCTTATAAGCTTACCAAATAGGCTGGGTTTGACGAAATAAATTACTATTCTATCTAATAATTTTTTTTTTAAAAAAAATTTACTAATAAGATCCAAAAGTCACCAAAAGCTAATATAGCTTAAAATCTTCTAGATATATGCCCCTCCATATGCCTTCTCACGAAGAATCTCCACTCGTAAACAACACATGTGAAAGCACGAGGAGTGCACTTGAGGGCTGCATTGCTTTGGGAAGCATCCTTTAAAGATTGATGTAAAGATATATGCTGAAAAAAGATGGAATTTCGGGATGAAAGATTTGTATGATCTGTTATAGAATGTCCGAAATTTATGGCGGATAAAGCGTTAGAATATGAGAGAAGTAGATAAGACATTTGATCAGTTGATCGATACGCTCAATGGGGCTTATTGCGTGAGATTATTGCTCACAACTGCTCAGATTAAACCGTCCGTACTATCAAGTGTTTGTCATGAATATGTACATGCACGTAGATGGTGTGCAGCAGATGATAAAAGAGTATTAATTAAGCACACTGGTTAGAAACCAAACTAATCCAAAACTGTTGATATGGTTTAAGTTAATTTTTTTATCCTTAATTCCGAACGTCAGATTATTCTCACACATGAATCTCTAACAATTTTCCTCTTCATTTGTGAATATATCTAAATCTCACTAGTGAAAACCCAGCAAATCGTTACATCCATCATTCATGGATTGGCCTGACTTTGGTCAAAATCGACGATGACAATAAAAAAATGTAGCATATCAAAGATTGATAAAAGTCTCCATTGACTGCGAACTAATCAAATCTTAGTTACACACTAGAGTAATCAAGCTTTATATATACTAGCTAGGCTTAGGCTCCTCTCGCCACTAGATCACAATCTGGACTCAGTTATTTGGAAGAACTCTACCCTCATAAGAAGTTAATGTGGCTTAAAAATAGGTTATAAACAAAAATAATGGAAAATTTTAAGCTCTTTGTGTCCCTCATAATTTTCTATTTTAAGTTCATTATTTGTTTAATTATCTATTTCAGCTCTTTGTATCTCTCATTATTTAAGTTCTTTACTTTTAAAGAGAATAACATGTATCCTTGTCGTATGAAGGCATTATATCACATGACAATAATGTGTCTCAAGATCAATCAAGTGCTGGAGATAGAAGTATCATCCAGACACTTGGTATCAAAACCTGGACTAATACAACGGTGCTAATTTTTAGAAAATCTACTTTAATTCGTGGCCGGTAAGATTTGAATCAAGGTTGCTCTGCTACCATCTTAAATTAAATTCCTCTAACCATTACACTAAAACTCTAAAGTTATGATGAGGGTTGAGAATTATATTTTTATATTCAAACACTTACTATATCTATGCTTATTGTGCACTCATTCCCACTTAAATGCTCAATGAATTTTTCTACTAGCATTCTCGATCGTCGAGGCGGAGTTAAGGAAAAAGTACTGTAGGCGTTGAAAATCGCTTACCAGTACCCAAATCAGACTCGTGAAGGTCGGTTCGCAACCGATGCAACCAACAAACCGTCAACCGACGGGTCGTCAACCGACGCAACGAAACAGCGAACGGCGTAATGGCGTCGCGAACGCATGAAGCAGGTCGACGGGCGCCCAAACCGAGTCAACACGGCGTACACGTCGACGCAGCGTATTCATCGACGCGAGTACATGTCGACACGACGTACGCGTCAACGGAACGACGAACCGTGGAATAAATCCAACGGTCACGT
>JBAKGM010000200.1:12643007-12656472 GCA_037177215.1 Asparagus racemosus | reverse complement strand
GACCGTCAAGGATGTTTGCAAACATCCCTGATGGCGGCCCGTCAAGGATGCATATCCTTGATATTCTTGACGGGCCCCCGTCAAGGATGTTTCATCCTTGACGGGACTTTTACCGTCCTTGACGGGCCCCCATCAAGGATGCACATTTTTACGAGAAAATGTGCATTCTTGACGGGAATACCCGTCAATGATGCCCCCGTCAATGATGCCCAAAATTCTACTAGTGATAAAAGGATGATATTTAGAGACATATTATCATAAATTCCTGTCACAAATAAATGGAAAACTATTATCATGATATCCAAGTTATTTAAACAGTACAATAACTCAAAACAAAAATATTAAAGATGATTTACCACACATAATAGCATATGTTTTTAGATGCATAAATGGTTTCTTTATTAAAAGCCATATTCAAACCAAAGTAATGCGACAAACAAGTAAAGGAATGTTTGAAATCTATAAAAGATTAATTCTACAATATGAATTTCTCGAGCACAACAAGCGTGGTGGTACCTCTAGACTCCAAAAAGACAAACAAGCTGTCAAAAAAATCAAAAGTCAAAAATCACGTAAAAGCCAAGGTCCTTTGTATATAAAAAAAGCTAAACGTGGTGTAAGAAGATATAAATACATACCAAAACCAAAACGAATTTCTACCAAAAGAAAGTATGTAACTAGATGAAAAGATAAAAGCAAATGTACATGTTTAGGTGTGGGCAAAAAGGACAACTATATTAGGATATAATATATTATTATACTATTTTATATTATATTGTGTTATTAATACGCAAATATTATATTACATAAATATATAATATTTCATAATATATTTTAATTTATTATACAAGTTGTATTATATTATATTATATATACTATATTATTTATTGCAACATATTATCATCCGTTTTATTATAGTGTAGTATAATAAATTAAATTAAAACATTTTCTTATAATTATGATAAAGTATGTTATTAAAATAAATATATTAAACTATTAGTCACATTAACTACAATATAATACTAAATAATATTATAATAGTTTTGTAGTAAGAAATTAAGATATAATATATTATATTAAAATACAATATGATATATTTCTATTGTATAATATAGTGTGATACAATATTTTATTATATTAATTTATTATATTTCAAACAAATATTATAACATATATGATAATATATTGTAATAATTAATATAATATATTATATTATAATATCTTACTAAAAACTGGTAATATATTATGATATAATATAATATTATATCATAAATAATGTTTATATATTACATTAATTCTCTACATTAACTACAGTATAATATTAATAACATATTATATTATATTAATATATTATAAGATAATATATGGTTTTATAATATATTATATTATATTAAATACATTATATTACAATAAAATATTTATTATATAATATATTATAATACATTATATTATGTGACATAATGCATCATATGGAAATTTAATAAATTAAATTATTTCATGATATTAGAATAATATAATATATTATATTATAATATATTGAATCAATTTAATATATTATATATAAGATATTAAATTATTATGCTATAATTTAACATATTAAAATATAACATAATATAATATATAATATATATTAAATTAATTAAATAGTATTAAACAATTGACAAACAATATAATATTATATTATAATAAATATATTTTACTAGTTCAGTGTATTTTAAAATATATTCTATTAACAATGATTAATGTGTCATATTAATTATAATATATTAAATACTATATTACTAAACTCAAAACAACTCCCGAAACTCAAAACACCTTTTGATGTTTTAAAATAAGTGTTTTATTTTTGCTTTTGTCCCATAAGTGTTTTGTTTTTCCATGAAAACACAATGGTATCCAAACATGTTACATATATATATTTTGTTAAAAACACCATGAAAAAAAGAAGAAAACACCATGGTTGCCAAACACTCTCTTATTTTTTATTAGGGTTTTTGTTTTTAAACCCAAATTTTACCCTAATTTATTTTTAAACTTACTTACTCTTTACACCCATAAACTCAAAATACTACTGCTATTTACCTTTGAATGCTAAATATATAAAATACCATCATATATGTACATATATTGGATCCCTTAATAAAACAAAAAAAACACAAAATTCTCTCTCTCTTTCTCTCTCTCTCTCTCTCTCTCTCTCTCTCTCTCTCTCTCTCTCTCTCTCTCTCTCTCTCTCTCTTTGTGGAGATTCTCTGATGCTGATTGGGCTAGCTTGGTAGGTGATCGGCATTCTATCACTAGTTACTGTGTCTTTTTCGGTGGTAATATTATATCTTAGAAAAATAAGAAATAGAGTGTAGTTGCTCGCTCAAGTGCTAAGGCTGAGTATCGCTCCATTGCTCACCTAGTATTAGAGATTTATGACTTTGATATCTTCTATCTGATTTGGGATTTCCTGTCTCTTCAATTACTCTAGTGCATTACGATAATCAAGCAGCGATTCACATCTCTAATAATCTAGTGTTTCATGAGCGAACAAAATATACTGAAGTTGACTGCTACTTTGGGCGTGATGAGGTTCACAAGAAGGTGGTGTCTCTTTCTCATGTTCCTTCTAGTTCTCAGTTGGTCGATGTTTTCATGAAAGCACTACTGCCAAAATTATTCAACTCTTTTCGAGACAAGCTGGGCTTTGATAATCTCTATGCTCCAGCTTGAGGGGGAACATTGGAGATACGCTAAGAATATTCTCAAGCTAATATGGTAAAAGACAAAGAATATGTAATTGATGTGTTGAGGATTCTTAGGGATATGATTAGATGTAACTGAGGATTCTTAGGGATGTAATTAGATTACCTTCTATAGATTTCTTAGAGACACGATTAGATAGTAGGCTAAATAGCACTTAAATACCTCAGGCCTAGTTTGTTAAAGGTTTAATTAGAAAAAGAGATTAAGGAGAAATATTAATATTGTTAGTCTATTTGTTAACTTGAATGGTTAAATTGTTAATCCATTAATTAAGTAAAACTTATTTTAAGGTATATAAGTGCAAGGTAGAGGAAACTACAAGGTAATTAAGTGCTAATTGGCCTAGTTAGTAATTATAGAATAGACAAGTAATTGGTTGATTGGATTAAGCTTAGTGTATGTAGTCTCAAATTGGAAAAGTACAAGTTATAATGAAACTCGAGGGCGTGGGGGGAGGTCGTAGTTATTGGTCATAAATCAGCGTTCCTTCTCTACGCATCAAATATGAAAAAGAAACAAGTTGAATTAGGATCAGCTCTCACAAGGTTTAATGGAGATAGGGAGACAATAAAGGTTCGTTAGCATGTTAATCTCACCCTCGTCCAACATAAAATAATTATATTCGATTAGTAACAGTTGAACTTCAATGGAGATATCATAATAAAACTAGGCACAAAAATCTCATGTGACAACTTATTAAGTGTGGAAATGGATATACATGTATTTAAATCTACTAACACAACAATTTAAACATGAAATGGTAAAGAGAAACTTGCCTTCTCTGGTTCAGAGAAAGAGAAAAAAAAGTTTAGAAATGAGAACACTGCTACAAAAGTTAATTTGTCTTTCTAAATGAGAGATACTTTCTCCATTTTAGAGAAATAGAAATTAGAAACATAAAATGACCCGACATTATAAAGTAGCCAGGGGACATTTATGGCCTCATGCAAAAGAAAAAGACTACAGAAGAAAAGGGTCAACAATCAACTAAAAGCACAAAAAAGCTCATATATCGGCTCTTTACATTGAATTATTTGCCTCCTCTCATATCCACCACTCCTTTGGATTTACTCATTCCACCAAGGGGAGCATCAAATTGAACATTAGACCCACCAAAATCTCTATCACTCATATTAAATCAACTGGAAAAAAAAAAATCACATCATGATCTAGTTAGAGTCTCAGTACTCAGTACAATGTTTTCATGGTCAATGACAAGCGCACCAATGGGACACTCAAGACTCAAGACCGAGGACTTGATTCTTGACGGCAGGAGTTTTGAGCGAATATGAACGGACTATTGCCGACAAATCCTCCCATGAATCTATCAATATCATGGTGGCGGCTTCGTAGCGTGTCGGCATGCCGATATCTTGGACCAGATAGCTTTTGACAAAAGCTTGACATTGACTCAGGAATCGACAAACAAACTTTTCTACGGGACTTCGATTATAACTTGTTTTTTTCTAAATAAAACCGTTCAATAATATTTAGACGGTTGAGATTCATACGGATCGTATTTCGTGAATTGCAGTTATTCTCGTTTTCCATTCAACACAAATCATGTGGTCGTTGTATAGTTTATTTGTGATGGAGATAATCTACACTCTTGCCGACAAGTAACCTTGTTGAGTTTGTTAATATGTGAGCACTGTCCCATATTGGATAGGATTAAAATTATTTATAAGTTTAAGATAAGAGTTAGAGTAAATGCGTAGTAGCTATATTTTTTAGGTTAAAATTAATTACTAGCTTCTGTTTAAAACCCATTAACTCTAGATTGTGCACGATTGCTCTCCCAACAAATGCGTATTAGAGCTATAAGGTTATGACCCAAGTAAAAAAACAAAATGTGAAGCCCTAAAGATGTTAGGTCATAAAGATCAAACTTAAGCAATAAGTTAACATCCCATGGAAGATTGAGTTAGCCCACGAGTGAAGTGGTGCAAAAGTTAGTGAATTTAGTGGAAGATTAACGACTTTAAAATGAGAGTTGGGGCAAATACCTAGTGTGTATGGCTTTTGAGTTAAAATTAGTTCCTACCTTCGATCACTCCCTCAACAAACCTCACACAGTAGAGGATATTAGATATAAATTACCACCTGATTTAACAAAATGAGCCAGTAAAAGATAAGAAATGTGAGGTTTGCCTATTCCATATACCACTAGTCGATCTATTGATAGCTTAATTCATGAAAATTAACTATCGTATAACATCGATTTCTTCCCTCAAAGTAATTGAGGTCTAACAAAAGAGAAAAAGGGAAGAGTCCCCACCTCCCTTTCTCTTTTCCACTTTGCTTCTCCATCTCCTTTTCACCATCCATTGAAGATTCCCCATGGTATTGGAATTTAGGATCATAGTCATGACTTAATTAGCGGTGGAGTTCCCCTGTATCTTAACGTGTTCCTCTTGTCTTCTGTGCTACTACATTGCAAGTATTTGTGCGTGAGGCTATTTGACCACGTCACCATCATTCTACATTTAGGTCCAAATCAATGGTCAAGCTCAACCTCAAGGGGTTAAGGTTGAAAAAGAAGTGGAAGCAAGCTTTATGTCATCATCCCTTGTATTTTGCAGTGACTTTTCACGTCGGTTTCCTCTGTCACTCGTGATCTAGAAGAATGGAAGCTTACAGTTTGTACAATCAAAGTTTGGTGGTTTGGGTAGTTGTTGCGTTTAAAACTTGTTTCTTCTCTTATTAGCTGCCCCCTTTTAATTTCTTGTTGAATTTGGGAGTTTGGTTGAAGCGAGTACGAGTTTGATTTTAACTCATACCGCTTCTACCGCTTGACATTTATTATAGTAGTTCAGGTTTAATTTTAGTAGACCCTTAACTTAAATGTGTTATCCAGGAGGAAAAGCATTCAATTCATAAAAAGTAAATATTTTTTTAGGGACAATTTGTAATATAATATTCAGAAGGAAAAACCACCAATTTTCTTATTAAAGAAAAGACAGCATGCAAAGATTTGTTTTAAGTATACAAAATCTTTCTAAGTTTTGCTGAAAAGCCCTCCAATGTTCCAAATTTACAGTTTGATCCTATATCTCAATTTCTACGCAGTTAGCTTTGGTGGCAGGATATACGTACTATCATATAAACATGTATATGATTATTGAATTGATGATTGAATCAAAAAATTAATTGGGCATTGGACTATAAATGATCAATGGGAAGGATAGGCTTCTCCTTTTTTGGTCATTCACACATTATTAGGGGATTTAATGTAATTTACCCTGGTGATGTTTGAGATGGGAGCTCATCTTTTACCCGAGAATGTTTGGTGTAGATCCAGCCCATATGAAAGTAGCCAAGAAATTAAAGAGTCCAATCCAGAGCTTCCCTGTATCATGTCCAGCTCTTTGGCCCATAGGGGTCTTATTCATCACGTAAAAAGGCAAGCAAACACATCATGTCCAACTTTATCGGCCATTGGGCTCGTAATCACCATGTATGGCCCATTGGACTCTTATGCACCATGTATAGACAAAGGTAAGCAAAAAAATCAGAAAATGTTGCTGCCAAGGATCGAACTGGGGGCTTTGACAATTGAATTGATGATTGCATCAAAAAGAATGATTGGACATCGGATTATAAATGATCAGTGAAAAGGATAAATTTCTTCTTTTTTGTCATTCTCGCACACTATTAGGGGATTTTCTGTAATTTACTCTTACGATTTTTAAGATTAGAACTCATTTTTTACCAGAGAATGTTTGGTGTAGATCTAGATCATACAAATCTATATCTATAGCTATATCTATACTACATATAAAAGAGGATTGGAATGCTTAAACTTTTGATTGCCCTTTTTACCCCTTCATATTTAATCATTCCAACTTTACTATAATTATTTTATTTATTTATTTTATCTCAAAATCTCATTCAATGAGTTTTAAATTAAATTAAATTAAATTAATTGCAAATCATCATAATAATAAGATTTAATTAGTTTCTTAGGCTCTTAAATATTCCATAACTTATATAATTAAATGCATATGTTATGGATCCAATTACCTAACCACTCTTTCATTTTTCCTTTACATAACTTTTTTTTCATCTCTATACTATAAATTACGGCCATCCATTCTTTTCATCTCACCACATCACCTACTAAACCAAATTCCTACAACAATATAATAGTTTATGAAATATGTTAAATAAAAAAATTGGTAAATGATTCACTGTGTACGTGGCTTGTATATGTATATGCATGTGTATACAATGGATAATATTTGTCAAATAGTGTGTAGACTTAAAGATTTATTTTTTGTGGAGTTGAAGATTACGTCTTATGTTCAATTCGTAACTCTTGGTTTGTGTTTTGTCTTTTAAATCTGTCACGCCCCAGTTCCCAAAACCCAAAACCCAAAATTATATTTATATTGGTATGACTCGGTCGACAATGCCACATGCGGCAAAAAGATAATGTCTAACATAAAATACCTAATTTGAAGAAGATATATCAAATTATATCAAGGAGGACTGTGATCACTGCTTCTGAGCCTGCTCCTGGAAATACTCTCAATCCTGTTGAGAAAAACTAATTTCCCTGTCTGGAGTAAACAAACCCCAGAGGAGTCAGAAAACTCCTAACAAGCGTGTAAAATAAAGAATAGGTGCACGTGCAAGTGTGCGGGATGTAAATCATGTAGGTTACTAATATAACATTATCTGAAATTTCTACTACTACATAGAAACATGTTGACTAACATGTATGTACTTCAAACAATAACATAAAAAGTCAATTAAACTGAAAACTTTATCTACATCCTTCAAACCATTTCACTATCTCAGTCACATGCAAAACATTTTAATTTTAAGTTATTTAAATTAGAGGTGTAGACTTTCATGTATATAAGCTTGCTTCCCGTAGGTCCCCGGGAACACGGCAACATGATAAAAATAATTATGGCACTTTGCCTCCTTAAACATGATCCTGAAACATGAATATCCGGATAACAAGAGTACCGCTTATATACATTTTCATCCACATTCTCTAACTCACCCTTTTTTTAACCCCGTGATATCAATTTAACATTTTGATTGTGCATGAAATGTTGCATACCAATTATAATTGTTTTAAATGATTTAAATAGACAATACCAGAATGATCTTGCCTATTTAGGCATTTGAATCTTTGTCGTACGATATCCCATAATCCATTAATTGTAAACATGACCAAGGATAGGTACCATTCGATAATCCATGAACTAGTCAATGCCACAAGTTCATACTTACAATCCGCATCCTAACGGGATATGTATTCATGCACAATCTAACTATCTATTAACGTCACTATGTGATCAAGCAAGAGTTATGTATTTTGTACATATGTTAACACAAAATCATCATCAATCGAGAATAAAAATCAATTATAACACAGGCAATTACTAGATATGTTGACCATGTCTAATGAAAATGCACCAATAACACAGAATATAGTTAAAAGAAATGTAACCCAAATGAAGTCGAGTTTGACTTGAATTGTGCTCGATTGGGTTCAACACTGGTTCGATATGCTTTAGTTCAGCTCTGACTTGGGTTAAGGTCTAGTTTGATTGGACTAAACCGTAATGGGATTGGCTCTGGTCTGAACTGGTCCAGTCTAGCCTGGTCTGGTCCACCCTGGGTTCTGGTCTGATTCAGACTTATGGTCCTGCCCAGACTAATTTCTCGTCTGGTCCACCCTGGGTTCTGGTCTGATCCAGACTGGATCTAGTCTAGGTTAAGAGCTTGGTCTTTTGGCTAAACATTTTGATTTGATTTGGTTGCTTAAGGATATGAACTAAAATGGAGAATGTTCAAGAGAGCATGAGGTACATTCTGAAAAGTTTGTGATAAAAAGTATTTTTAATTTCAAAGCCAATTATTATTGAGTAAAGAAAAACTAAATTTTAGTTAGCTAGAAAACTGTAAAGAAAACCAAATCTTAAGAAATAAAGTAATCACCAAGAAAAATAATATTCATAGTCAAAAGAGTCACTAAATAACTAATAATGAGCTCAAATTTGACTGAACTTTTATGCAACCGAAACAAATACAATAATTTATTTTCTTTTCATAAAGTTTTGATAACTTTACTAACATAGTTGTGCTTGTTTTAAAATGTCATAAAACCTCTATCTCATCATAAACCCAAATGGTACTGTGAAAATATGCAGTTCAAAAATACAGATTTTAAAATTGTATATAGAAAAAATTTAATTCCTTTGCTAAATATATAATATATCATTTGAAAAGAGAATTTTACAATGAAACATGGCTACAATCATTAACGATGGATCCTTAATCAAGGATCTCAACTTGAACATGATAATAGTTAAACCTCAAACCTACTCACCAAATCAACTATATGAACACTGTATTTGAACCTAACACACAAATCAAAAAATTTACGATTTATAACAAGAAACCCTTTGTTAATACTAATAAACGTATAGCTATACTTTGAACAAGCCTACATCAAATGTACGTACAGATACCTAATGGAAACCATAGTTAACAAAGCATATAGTAAACTAACTGCATTGTGATATATAAACATAAGGTGCTTAATAGATTAATATAAGCAGATAACCTAGGATAATAACCAACAAATTATAGAAGACATAAATGAGAGCGAAATCCATCATGTGGATTTTCATAGGAAAAAAAAGAATAACTTAAGCATATGATCATTAACGAGTATTTTAAAGCCATATATTAGGGCAATGTCAACAAGTACTACAACTGGACCTAGTACCAAGAAATCCCAAGAAAAAACTAGCAGACAATATTATTTTCACCATTAAGAGAAAGCATATAATAAATAGTTCAGAATCAAGAAGATGGAGAATTTTTTTTGAAAATAGGTTTAGAAAAAGACGCTTGCCTCAATTTCTGACCACACGATGAAAACAACTCTTGAACTCAATCTCATCTCTCCTCTCTAGCCACAGAGACTTCGGTCTCTTAGTTTTTTTTTCTCCTTCCGTGAGATGATATGCAGGCGAGAGATTGAGGGATTGGTTTTTAAGGAGATAGGATTAGTTAGATTTCCCTTAGATTTAGGGATAATGGAGTTAGTGATTGAGATTTAAACATAATGGATATGTGTTAGTGGATAAGAATCAAAATGTGCCTTAATTAAAGATGGCATGACTTTAGTCAAAACAAACTTCCTCTTGTGGGCCTCTAACAGTTCACATGATATTCTAATTGAACTATTTATTTAAATCTAAGGTTCTCATGAAAATAATTTATTTGTAAGAAACATGAACCAAAAATCTCAATCATTACAAAATCCTTAAAAAAGAGAAAGATAATATATTATAGGAAGACTATTATTTGGAAATCTTGATATTCAAGGGTATGTATAAATTTGATTTGGGAACAAAAGATTATTTTCAGTGTGTACCTTTTTTTTATTTATTGTGGATTGGATATGTTTCTTATTGATTATTTAATACTTAGAAAGAACGCATGATTTTATTTTTGGAGTTTATGCAAAGATATTTAAGGATTATTTCCCCCTTCGCACAATGTTGTAAAGAGTTTTTTTTTTTTTGCTATTTATCATAAGTTGTGCTTTTTCTTTTGAATATAGGTTATAAGTTGTGCTTTCCTTATTTTTGTTTATGGTTTCCCTCCAGGTATCCCCACATCTTATTATGGATGGGACTAATTCCCGCTCGCTCTTCGTAGTTGGCACTGGCCCGAAGGTTTTTTACCTGTTGAGGGATTCGAACACGGGACTAGTTTGCTATGTATCGTCCCTCAACAGGAGCGCAGTGAGGCCTTACAATGCTGCGCCAACCTTGCGTGTTATAAGTTGTGCTTTCTCGTTCATTAGATATATTCATAGTTTAATTCTTAACTAATTAATCAGTTTATATGCATTTTAAGTTCAGAGGTGCTATCAACTTATTCAACGCTTTCAATATTTGTTGTGCTTTTGATTTTCTTACCTCTATTAAACGTCTTTTATGTTCTTTCGTTAATAATTATGTTGAATCATTAAACTTTGTTTGTCTTTTTTTTAATCACCAATAAGTTCTTTATTACTATCAACTTTAAGCTACAAAGATTAACTAATAACACATATTGGCTATCTATATTCTATTCATTGAGTGAATCAAAGTACACAAACATATATATGATATATTTGATTGAATTGTAAAAAAGTTTTAATTTCTTATATGAAATCCAGGTTAATTTGTCTCTTAATTGAGATTCTTAAGTAGATTAAAAAAATTACTTATACAATTTCCATGAACTGAGCTATTCAAACAATATCTTTATATCGGTTATAATTCCATCTTGCTATTAAAGCTTTTGTAATTTTGCATCTAATAATAATTTTTACTATTCCAACAAGATACTAGACATTTAATATTATTTTTTTAGTGGCCTTTGTAACTGTCGTGCATCATATATTGAGAATCGACATACCACAAGTAAATATTATATCATATGTATATACTTAAGAATCAATAATATAGAATATATTATTTACTAATAATTTCTTAAACTAAATACGCCAAAGTGTGGCATACGAGTATGTCAACGAAACAGAAGAGTCCAAATACGCCACGTGTGGCATACGAGTATATCAACAAAACGTAAAGCAAGAATATCATCGATTTTTAAGTTTAGACTCATTTTGGAAAATATTTGGTGTAGATCCCGCCCATATGAATATATCAAAGCCATGAGTAAGTCTAGCTTTATAGTTTTATAGTTTTATGTGTCACGTCCAAGTTTATGGCCCATTGGGCTCTTACCTACCATGTGTATGAAATGTAAACCAAATGTATCTGGTCAAACTTATGCAACTTTATGAACCATCGGGTAAAAAAGATAAAGGAAAAACAAATGTTGCTGCCCAGGATCGAACTGGGGACCTTTAGTGTGTAAGACTAACGTGATAACCACTACACCACAGCAACAGTGATGGCATATCGAATCCTCAAAAAGATTCTATATCATATCCTTATCCTTATCCTTAACTTATAATAAAAAACCCCACGGATCTTCGTATCTTTTTGCGGAACCGATTTTTGCGGTCCAATTTTTCCTTTACCCTTTCTGCCCCTACACTATTTTGTCAATTTCAAAAAGTCCTTGTAGCTGCAAAGGTTGGCTGAAAGTTTTGCGTAATTTTTTGGACCATTATGCCCTTGTCATTTGACGTAACCGTAACTCCCACGCGTGAATAGGGGTGGAAATGAACCAAATAATTAACAAATAGTTCGATAATTGTTCGAGTAACTATTCAGCCATATTCGATTCGGTAGTTCATTTACCACTAAACAAATTTTTTTAGTATTCGAGTTTACTAACGAATCGAATTTAACCAGATGCATATTCGATTCGTTTGTCTGTTAAATATTCGTTTAAAATTTTATCACTTATTATTTGTGGGGTGCAAAACGGTCCAGATATATCCGGACCGACCGCAACCGTATCCGTTTACAAAGCGGATATGGTAGGAAAAATTTAAAACCAGTCGGATATGGTTTCGGATACGGTTATGGTTTTGATTTTTTATCCGGATATGGTTTCGGATACTGTTATTGGGTCGAAATGCGGATACGGTTCGGATATCCGGATATTTAAAATATGCTAAAAAACTAAGTTTCTAAATTCTAATACTTATATTGGGTCGGGTCTATAACATATACCCATGTTATCCGCAACCCGACCTGAATAGAATTCAACCCAAAAGAAGTCCAGATGTTTTCATTTTCACGATCCTCACATCGCTCTCTTTTTTTCGTCAGTGCTCTGCCGCTCCGCCTCAACTCAGCGCTCCGCCACCTCAACTCAGTGCTTCGCCTCCTCCTCCGCGCTCTGCCTCCGCCTCCCCCTCCGCCTCCGCCTCCCCTCCGCCTCCGATTCCAAGCCGAGCATCTGCCTCCGCCTCCCCTCCGGCCCCTCCGCCTCCCCTCCTGCTCCGCCTCCGCCACTGCCTCGTCCTTCTCCTCCGCCTCTGCCTCCCCTCCGGCTCCGCCTCCGCCTCTCGTTTGTTCAAGAAGTCAGCCTCGTCCTCATCTCTACTCGTTTGTTCATCGACGACCATCAACGCCGACCTCCTCTTCCAACGACCATCAACGCCGATCTCCTCTTCTTCTCCGAAGATTCTCCTCTTCAATTTCGTATATCGCTAAGGTGAACTCAAAACCCTAATTTGTTGATGCCCTAATTTTATTGTTTGATAAAAGCCCTAATTTCTAGCCCTAAATTTGATTTAATAGATATTAGAATCATGTCGTCCAATCCATCAGTTCAAGCTTCTAACGAAGAACCCACAGTCGAACCACCCCCCATTGAATTGGCTATTGAACCCACAGTAGAAGAGTCTTCTAATAAAACAGAGGAAAAATCTGAGAAAAAGGGGAAAAAATTAACTTCTGATGTATGGTTGGACTTTGAGAAAATTGATAAATTTGAAAAGAAAATTATCGACGGGAAAGAGGTTGAAATAAAGACCAAGATAGCGAAATGTAAACATTGCTTGTTTGAATGTGATGGACGTAGTTCAAGGGGTACTACACACATTAGAAATCACATTATGAAGTGCTCCAAAAAGAAGAGACCCGATATTCGTCAACAATTGGTTCAAGCTACTATAAAAAATGAAGAAGGGGCTTGTACACTTAGTAATTATCATTTTGACAATGAAAAGAGTCAAACTTTACTTGCAAAAGCTATCATTGTCCACGAG
>JBAKGM010000200.1:12617699-12632457 GCA_037177215.1 Asparagus racemosus | reverse complement strand
AAGCAGTTATTAGTGGTATATTTATTCATATAAAATGGTAATGAGGGTATTAATTTGTAATTAAAATGTGATGATCATGGACACTCCATGGACACTTGTGATTCAAAGAAAAATACGATTTACCCATTACTTAATACTCTAAACTAGTTTCTCTGGTAATATCAGGTTCAAAACTAATTATTTTTTAACCGAAAATTGAAACCCATTACTTAAATATTTGGAAAACACCCATCGTATTTTTCAATGCTATCAAAACTAAACTTTTTGTTATTAAATCTTATTCTTGGTTTGATTTAGCTTGATTTTTAATTGTTATAGATAATAGAAAGAAACGTACAAATGTTATTAGTATTTTTATTTAATATTTGATCATGTGTGTATATTATATATCGTATCCTCGTATCCTCAATTTTACTAATTTGCCGTGTTCTATGTCAGTATCCGTGTCCGTGTCCGTGCTATCTAGCTTACATGTAACCCTATATCCGAAGAAAAATCATCGTCATGCTTAGACTATTCTCTAAATCCATGTTTTTAGGAGTTACTGATAAATCATTTTATGTAGGTTAGCATGACCTGTGACTATATAAAAGTTAAGGACTGGATGTACGTAGGTCGTGCAGAACGCATGCAATCTGTTTTCGTTAATGGAGTTAGTGCTTTCATGGATTTTGCACGCAGGCATGATATGGTCCGATAGGGGAGGCTCATTGTCCACATAAATTATGTGTAAATAAGTTGTATTAGTTAAAGGAAGAAATAGAACTTCATATTATGAAGAATGGTTTTGTCAGCGATTACATAACTTGAGTATATCATGGAGAAATTGAAGGTCTTAGTGATGCGTATGAAGAAGAACAAGAAGAAGACAACTTGTTTCCCGGTGAGGAAATGTAGGAAATGGTTGAGGCTACTCTTTGTGACACTAATCCTACTGGAGATCTTCCTTCCGAAGGAGCACGATGTGAAGACAGTTATGATAAATACATGAATATTGCTAGGAGACCGATTTATGAGAATGAAAAACACTCCACGGAATCATAATTCGTCCATCTATTCTAGATTAAGTGTCTAAATAAATGGAGCAATAAGTCATTCACAATTCTTCTCAATTTTCTTAAAGATTCTATGCCTTAGGGGAACCATGGGCCTGGGAGTTGGTACGAAGCTCAAAGGATAATGTCCAATCTGGATCTGAACTGTGAGTTGAGTCATACATGTCCCAATGATTATGTACTTTACTGAAAAGAAAATTTAGATAAGATAGAGTGTCCTACTTGCGGAGAGGCTAGATATAAGAAGAAGTATATGGTCAGAAGAAAGATATACGTATCAAGATAGTATGATACTTTCCCATAATACAGAAGCTGGCGGTAGCAATGACTTGGCATCATCGTGCTCGTCCAAGTGAAATCGGACGAATGAGTCATCTTAGAGATGCACCCACATGGAAGGATTTTGATAGTAAGCATCTAACATTTAGTCAGGAACCTCGCAATATTAAGCTCAGACTGACTAATGATGGCTTCTGCCCCTTCAGTTTTAAGAGCAATCCCCACAACACATGGCTCCTTGTGATGATGATTTATAATTTCTCACCTTGGTTGGCTACGAACCGGTTCTATTTTATGATGCCTCTTCTTATTGATGGTCCCAATTAACCAGGAAACAGTATTGACATCTATCTTCGACCTCTCATTGAAGAGTTGAGGTCTTTATTCATCGATGGTGTGGAGACATGCGATGCAGACACATGGACAACCTTCATCATACGTGTAGCCTTAATATGGATAATGAACGACTTTCCTGCATATAGAATGCTATCTGGTTGGTTCGTACATGGTTACACTGCATGTCCCTACTGCCAACTCCAAACAACATCAAGAAGGCCGCCCTTTATCAATAAGACTCATTAAAAAAACAAGTTTTTTTGTATTTAAAAAACCAAAATTAATTTTGTTGGCCAAATGGTTGAAATTGTTTGGGTTTTTGGCTAAACGGTTACAACTGTTTGGATAAAGTCATCCCAATGGTCTCTGCCCAAACGGTTTTTTGGTCAATCCAAAAGATTATATCTGTTTGGGACATGATTTGCCCAAACAGTTTCAATCGTTTGCACTTACCATCTTTATAGCAGTGACAGTGATCACAATAGAAAGTATAATTCTTATTGTTTTTTTAAATAGACAAAAGTTATATTTTCAAATATCTAGACGACACATAGCCATTCTCTTTATACATTAATTGATGCACCAACCGTGTAAACTACTGTCAACAGCTCAATTCTCAATTCCCCACTTACTCCACACTTACCTAGTTTAGAAAATTAAAATCTAGGGGGCCATTACCAAAGCTTGAAAATGATTAGGGCATGATATATATTTCGTGGACATAAGTGACCTATCCCTTAAAGAAACTGAAAATATCATCAACAGAAGATATCGTGTCCCTGTGTCTCTACAAAATAATTGCGGATCAGGTAGAAGTTGTTTTGGATTTTGCTTCTCAGTTCCCTGTCCAATGTTGTCACAAAATGGAACCGTGCACATGGGACTTAAAGGGAATTTGCAATAATATGAACTCAGAATTGGTTGTTGTTGATGATTGTGGCATTGTTAACAAAGTAGAGATATCTAGGACCAAAGATTAATTATTAAAATGAAAGATATAATGAAATAACACCCAAGATAATGAAACCCTGCCAACAGAATCTTATCCTAGTAGGGGTGTGATTTAAGTAGCAAATGAGTTAGCAATGAAAATAAGTTTGGCGATTCACATCCTATTTTCATGACTTAGAAGATTTTGAACTAAAATTAGGAACTTGTTATTATAAGATTAATATACAATTGTTCATGCCCATAATCTAGTTTATTTTTTTGGTCAAAGAGGTTTTTAATTTTGCTTTTCCTAAAACTCCGATAAGCTAGTTTTTTACATTTTATTTAAAAATTTTAGGATCTTATCATTTAATTATAATAGCTTTGAGCAAGCAAATGAGTATTCAACGTAAATTGTTTGTATAAAATTCCTACTAGTAATTCACACTACAACAAAAGTTGCATGTGTCTACACTTGTTTTATGACACATATGAAAATATCATTTTATTTGCAAAGGATTAAACAATAGTGACGCAAATAAAATGTGTGACAAATCACGACATATACTTGTGTCATTAGATATACAATTAAATATAATTAAAAAGGCTAATAGTCCAACATGAATTGTGTGAGGATCTATTGATGAGCTAGATTAATAAATCTTAGATTTTAATTATAATGATGATTAAACATTTATGTGTATAAGCAAAACAGCTCTACAGTTAATTGTGTTTTGGTGAGAGTAATTCTAGGATGAGTGATCTTTTGTGAAGTTATAGTGTTGAATGATGATAGTCTTTATATTTTTATGGTATAGACATAACTACGTGACACCACTTTTGATACATGTATGTGTCACGAGTTTTGTGACACATGTATGTGTCATAACTCTCTCTCTCTCTCTCTCTCTCTCTCTCTCTCTAGATATATATATATATATATATATATATATATATATATATCGTGAGTTTTACAATACATGCATCGCAAATTTTATGACATATGTATGTGTCACAAGTTTTGTGACACATTCTCACTTGTGTCGAAACGCACTCCACACATGCTCTGCTCACACTTTTAATATGCGTCGTGCTCGATTTGCGCGACATAAAAATGCGTCACGTGGAGAAAAAAATGTATCATAATTTACAACTTTTGCTTTTGTATACACAACTTATCCGCTACATTTTCTCAAACAGGTATGTTGCTTCTGAGCGCAACTCTAGAAAAACCAAATAATAACTCATCGTTCAAATACCACCACTATTTATTTATTTAACCCCAAATAAATCCAAATAATCAAACTAAAACCAAAAGAAATACCCCCCACAAACTCTGTACACATACTCACACAACCAAGACTTATAAACATCACAATAATCAAATCAACCATTTATTAGAAAAAACAAAAAATTAAAAAAAAATATATCCATAGGTCATACTCCCCTCTCACGCATCAACTTGGCCCCTACGTTTCGACCGTCCCCTTCTCCTCACCTTCTCAACAATAAACTTCGTGTCGCCGGACTTCCAGAACCTCTCCTTCTCCGACGGGATGACGTCACAATCCGGCAACGTGTCCGGGTACCTCAACACATCATAACAAAACGAATACGTCATATATTTCTCTCTGAACCTCCTCATTGAAGCTCTTTTTCTTCGGCTGAGGGTCGAGAATTCGGCCGCGGCGAGCTCGGCGTCTGGCCCAGAGCATTGTTGGCGCGAGGGGTACTCTTGGAGCGGGCTCGTGCGGCAGCCCATTAGGACGAGGTCGGAGAATTCGGCTATGAAGGGGGCGTATTTGTAGCTGGCTTTGTACTTGCCGCCGGAGGTGGCCCACGTGGAGCCGTCCCAGATTGTGGCGTAGACGGACATGGGCTTTAATGGGTACTCACCGCCCATGGCGGCGCTCCTGCGGGCTTCTCGGATTGGGACATCGTCGATGTAGAATCTGGAGAGATATTGTTTCGTTAGAAGTAGTTGGAATAATAAATATGTTTATAATATCGTGTAGTTTCCACTTTAATTTGATTATAACTTTGATTCTCTTGCTTTTAATTAGTTATTTTGTAAATTGGAATTTAGATATAGTTGAAACAACACGACCATTTTACTAGTCAAAATGCAAATAGTCTCACAATGATTGAACCTTGAGTTACAATATGCTTGAATTGTGATAAGTGTGTGAACAATTTTATTTTTCTCGAAAAGAAAATTGTATGAACAAATTTCCAAGGGGTTTATACATGTGTATCCTTATATTCCTAAAAGCTTACATATTTTCACTTTGTTGGCCATATATTCCCCGTAGAGCTTTATTTTGGAACAGTTAACTAATATATGTTGTAAACTAGAACTTGAGTAATGATTCTATCACAACACCCTATAAAAAGAGTGTTCACAGGTGGTTAGATGTTAGTTTGTAGAATGAGATTGTTTCTTAAATTTTAATCTATGAAACACCGGGGTACTTGCTTATGGTTTCACACAAAACTTTGTATTAAATAGTTACAAAAGTTTCACTTATTTTTTTGCAAATATTTGTAACACAAAGATGGAAATAAGCAATCTTCAATTTATGACAAATTTTCCGTTTCAGCAAAGCATATTGTGAGATACCAAACAAAAATTTCGACATGCAAACAGTAAAGGAGATAATTCCTAAAATAGCACTAGAATTGATGATTTAATCAAATTTTATCACGAATTATAAAATAAAAATCTAACAGTGATTCAACCTGTTAAAATTAAACTTAAAATTAAAATTTTATATAGTTGCTCCATAAGAACACATATATGCACTATCGCTTGAAGATACAAGCTCCATAATCATGGAAATATGCAAAGGAAATTACTTGATATTTTTGGAGAACAGATGGATGTATGTACTAAAGGGCCCTTGAATAATAGCTGTAAATAAATAAGGATTTGTCTTCAAGCTGTTGAAGTTAGGCAGCTTCTTTATTCTGTAGTTGTTTGTTTTCATTGAAGAACAGGCGTGGAACAAAAGTTGTATATCTCCATCCCCATTCTAGTTAATTAAAAGAGACATGTCTTTAAGTCTCCACCAGAATCTAGATTAATCTTAAAGAATATGTACTTAAATGTCCAAATGATGTATATAGACTCTTCTTATTTCTCCAATCCTGTTGCAATAGATTCCTAATAGTTATCAACAACCTAAATTATTTGTAGTTGTTGAAGCATGGCTCTATATTTTGATACCAACTATAGAAGTACGGTTGTTTTCTTAGTATTGATTGAAGCGTTGCAGGTCATTACACAAATTAGATAATCTAATGCAAGTTGATAATCATACATACATAGTTTAATATTTCTATCACTTGGAATTAATTCAGCTACAGTATCCCAATAATTGTATGATATAATTTTTATTGGAGCTGAAACGCTAAGATTTTGCATGGATATATCTTCATATAGCAATGAACTAAATCCAGCTTGAGTTGATTAAGAAAGTTACATCCAATTTTGGTACATGTTTTGGGCATACATAGCTAAGAGCCGATATGGCTCTATTTTATAGCAAGGAGCGTTTGAATACGACTTTTTGCGTGTTAGAAAATATAGTGAGCATGCAAAGAGAAATAATATTACAACCAACTCCATTTTCTCAGTCACAATCATGTATCGTTTCATGCGTGATTGTGTATTTATCTTGTTGTTTATATCAATGAATTATAGCCGGCTAATATTATTTAACAATTGTGATCGAGAGGAAGCGATTTGTCCAAAACCCAAAAAAAAAAAAAAAAAAAAAAAGTATAAAGGATCAAACTTCAAAATTTAAGCTGATTTTATAAATGAAATTGTTTGATACTTACATGATGTTATCAGCACTCCAAAGAATTGAATAACGGTGAGCCTCTTCAGTGGGATCGAATGGTAGAGTATATCGTTCCTCACGTCCTCGACTCGTGCTTCCATTGCCATAGACATTGGTCTGAATCCTCCATGGCTTTCCCCTAATGTTGCCTAAAAACTCAAAATCTAGCTCATCATGTCTCTTCTCAAATATGTGGCCATTTGAAGTCTGTAATTATGCATACCAAGAATTAATCAGCAACAAACATCAACCAAGGACGTAATCATATCTCGGGGGAAAAAATTTATGACGTAACTTGTGTTAGTTACGCATTGACTTAGTATGAAAACGATATCATATTACAATTTGATGCTTTGCATCACGACATCATGTGACATTTCCAACCTAATCTCCTCCTAACATGAACTAACTCCTCTAAAACGACTTTGCATTAGGTGATCCATACACATAATTTATGATACGGAGTTGATATTCTCACCCCCATTGTTTTTGTTGGTTTCACTGTATTTTGTTTTTCAGTCCTTCTCCTTTGAATAAGTCACACACATTAATTAAATATGCGCGCAGCAAAATTAGACTTAGCTTGATTTACTCCTCCTTTGTAACAAAATTCTAATATATCAATTAAGAGAATTAGCACAACATTTGCTTTTAGACTTTCACAGTTGAATTCCATTCCATTGAACTTAAAGAGTAGCGCGTGAAAATGAATGTTAAAAATACTATCATGTTTTAGAAATATTATTAATACTATTTGTATATTGTCAAATATTATATTTCGCTTGTATTATATCATATTCTTTTCATGAGAGAGAGCAAAATATCACAGGATCACACATTCACACATAAAACTTGGTAAATTTGACAGCATGCATACTCACTTACCCTATTAACTTTATAAACTTAAAAAATAAAATATTTTTGCTCCAAAATTTGTGGGTTAAGACATCAGAAGCATCAAACGAAAATTTTAATCAGAACCATCACCAAATTAAACTTTGACAACCAAATGACTAAAATGCCCATATATCTCATAAAATATGCCCGTAACCTCTAATATCTATTATTTCTTAAAATGAAAATTTAGTAACCATAAATAACAACTTTTCAAATATAATCTTTTCACTGCTCCAAAACGTTTTAAAAAAAAATTCAAACGGCGTTAACTCACATAGAAAGCGACGACGACACCAGCCGTGTAATCTGACGGCAACTTGATGGACGCGCTGAAGAACCCATGGTTGTACATATCCGACGATATAAATCCCGACCCTATGAAAACAAACAGAAACCGTTAACTAAAAGAGAAAACTAACTGCGGACCTAACGTTGACCAAGAGAGCACTCACCGGAGTAACGGTTGAGGTGGAGCTTGACGTTTTTGCCGTCACGGGACTTGACGACGTTGTCGCCGCCGAACAAATGAGAGAAGCCCTCGTCGAAAGATAACGTCGAGACGTTAAAGGCCGCTGACGCCGTTACTGCGCATGAGAGGACTAAGAGCTTCAATAGTCGATGAGTATCCATGGAGATTTGTGTGATATAAAATTTTTCCCTTTTGTTTTGAGAACTGTTTGATTTTTGAGAATATAAAGAGACATGCGAGGATGGAGCCGAGAATAGAAAGCAAACGTATCATTAGGTTTGTTGACCTGGCACATGCCCCTTCTGTCCTCACAATTTACGGAATTGCCATAACGGAGCGGATTCCTCTTTGATAGCGTATCTTCCACGCGGCGGGCTAATTTGACTTGTTATCCATTTGACCATATTACCCCTTCCCTTTGGCAGCGTTTCGGCCAATAGTTTGAGGGTAGAGTCGTCACAGAGGTTTTGTGGTTTATGCAACATCGCGAGGGTATAGTTGTCTTTTAGAAATCACAAGTGTAAGAAGGTGGAAAGATCGACCTCCCGCCAGAGGGGCGGCTGATGAATGCCACGCTGGATATTTGATTAGTTTATAAATTAGGAACTTTTTAATGTAAATTAGACATTGGGGTTCACCTTCCACGAGTTAATCATTGTGTTAATTACTAATCAAAGTGACGATATTATTAATTGTGTTTTATTCTAACTGCTGCTGTTTTTTAATATTCCAGCACACTAATCATATATTCTTGAATCAGCATCTCTTGGATTAAGTATCATCAAAACCAACCATATATATAAGTTAACGTTCAAGATTAGATAAAGTTTCTTGTTCACCTACTTTGTATTTTTTTTAATATTTTATTTGTTACAAAAAAAATAAATTATGTAAACTAATTAAGGATCATAATTCTAAAACGAAAAAGAAATTTAGATAAAGAGCGAGTTTGTAATGAATCAAAAATGTGATCAATACATTAAACTGGTCATATCAGAGAATTTTAATTCTGATTAAGTTGGTTCATCATGGTTGATTTTGTTAAATATATTCATAAAATGCTAATTGAACTTTGAGATATAATGAATTGGACACTCATTTGTCATTGAATATATATCTTATCGGGATATCTTATTTATGCGAATTGAGTATTTTGAGCAATACATGGGGACAATATTAAAATAACCAAACCACACATTCTACGAATGACTAAAGAATATTATGCTCGCTAGTGTGACATTTTGATGGAATTTGCACTCTTTGTCAATAGCATATATATAGATGGAAGAACTCTAAATATCTACAATTTGTACTTTCCTTTTTGCCTCTGATGTTTTTCCCCTTTTATCATCATTTCCTAGTCAATTAAATCTCTACCTGCTGACAATCTTGAATCAATTGGTCAAAGAAAAGGAGCCACGAAATAAAACGAACAAGCTTTCACTAACCACCCAAGCATCTTTTTCATGGCATCATGCTCTGGTATTATTATTACTTAGCTAACTTTTCCTCTTGGCCTTGAGTTGCCACTTTCATGTCACTTTCTACACTTGATTAGAATCAAATGACTTTTAAAAAAACGCAAAATGATGAATAGAAGTTTTTTTAAAATGAATAATTAGGATTATTTGCTCATCATTTTATGCAAGGTAGTACTGAATTATGAGATGATGACACATGATTGTTACTTAATTGTTAAGAACGTTACGGAACCCTTAATGAAAATATTCCTAATTAATAATATTGGTGTACTGGAAAATAATGAATAGAAGGTTTTTATAATTTATTCTAAATTAGAATTAATTCAATGTGACACTTGTGATTAGAGCTTGTGCCGTATTCTAACAACTCTCTTCAGTAACCCGTGGGCTTGTTCTTGCTACGTGGTTCTTTTTTCTTTGTGTAGTAGTAACGTATATCATCTATTTTTCAATTAAAAAATCAATCTAGCTAGAAGAGCTCATATATATATAGTATAGCTACAAGATATATATATAATAATACCATGATGACAACCTTTCACCTTCCAAATTCTAAAGTCTATCCACGTAAGGACACAAGACGTCAGATTTTAATTAGTAAAAGCTACTGAAAGAATTAGGCTTGAAAGTTCAGCTAGAAGGTTTGCTTTGAAACATTCAAAGGAATAGAACTAATTAGAAGGTAAACTAATATTAGCTACTTTAACTAATTAATTATAATTATGTAGGTATACACATTTTTTTGAGCAATTAATTTAGGTATATGTATTAGGATAAAGTTATAAAACACTTTTAACTGCGTATAGTTAATTATTATAATTATAATTATTATTTATACTTGATTGGCTTTACAACTTAATTTACTTGTAGATTTTGGGAAACGTTTTTAGATTGAATCGCTCCCCATATGATCAGAAGTACTGAGGTCTATAGTAAGAAGAGATCAAGACATAGAAAATTGTTTTCTTTGGACCAATTCCTTCGTTTTAAATTATTTTCTTTGAACCAATTCCTTCGTTTTCTATTAGCTTAATTTAACGGAACATTCTCATGTTTTATTATGTATTAGTTGTAAATAAATCTCTTTAAACTAACATCACTGCTGGCTGCACAAATGCGGGCTATGGATCTCCACCCGCATCCATAGTAACCGTCCGCAACTTGGGGGTTAATTCAGAAATGGAGAACATTTATGATCAATGACTAACAAAATAAGAACATCATCTGTTTATAGTTGGTCCCATAGTTCTGAGTACAAAAGTAAATTTTGATTTTTCAGTTATAGCTACTTGCCCATAGAAATGCATGTTTTGTAGCCTAGAGGGGGCAAAAAGATGGAGAATTTCCTATGCTCGGAGCCAATGCATTCAGATTGGATCCTATCTACTGTCAAAAAAGTAGTAGAGAGATCAACATCTTAATGATAGTTGTTGATTTGTCCAATAGATGGTTATTGATTTGTCCAATAGATGGTTAAATCTAAATCTAAAAATAAACTCATCGATCCCCGTACCCGCTCGAATTGTACTCATTCTTAATTGCATTCAAAGGCAAATCACAACCATCACTAAATAAACCGACGGTTATTAATAAGGTAGCGATCTATGCACTACTTTAACGGTTATTAATAGGGTAGTGGTCTCTCCACTACTTTTTTGATAGTGAAGAGGATCTGAATACCATTCGAATTCCTAGTAATCCAAAAAAAACTAATAGATTGATATACTTATTCTTTCCAAAGTAACTTCCTATTTGAGATTTAATCTAAAGATTACTATCCTTTAAAACATCATGTGTAAAAGACAATCTCATTCCTTGAATACTTTGTGCGATCTATGTAAAATAGTGAAAGAAGGGAGTGTTCGGTTTGTGGATTATTCTTAATGCATGTAATAGATTTTGAAAACTCTATAATTAAAATTGTGCTTATTTGTGATGAATATTTAAGAGGATTTGCATGAGGATTAAAATCTAATCAAATTTATTTTATTGTACATGAATTTTGTCGAGGATATGTAACTAGATTTACAAATTCGGTTAAAATTTACATAATTTTCGTGAATTACATTTGACGCATTTATCCTATGTTGCAACTCTAAATTTGCGTATAAAAAGTTAAAAATAAACAATGTATTTGCTAAAAGTTCATGATTTTTAACTAATAGGTGGTATATCTTCCCTAGATTCCTTCCTCATGGCTCATGAAATGATTAACCAATGCTCCTCAGGTAGAAAAGAAATTTGTGCAATCAAGGTAGACTTCATGAAAGCCTTCGATTGTGTTAATTGGGATTTCGTCCTTACCCTCCTCAAGGCCAGAGGATTTGGCACCAAGTGGTGCCACTGGATCAAATTAGTGCTCTCCTCCTCTCAAACCTCTGTCTTAGTCAATGGCTCCCCCACAAACTTCTTTAGGTGCCATAGGGGTCTCAAACAGGGAGGCCCTTATCCCCCATACTCTTCCTTCTTGTGGCTGACGTGCTCAACAAGATGCTTCTGCAAAGTGAGTAATCGGGTGACCTCTCTTAGCTCAATCTCAAAGGTAAGCTTAATTCCATTAGATCCCTCCAGTTTGCAGACAACACCCTTATCCTCAATAAAGCTAGTCACCAAGACCTTGCTGTTCTCAAAACCATCTTTTACATTTTTAAAAACCTGTCTAGGCTTAGCATAAATTATGCTAAAACTAACCTTTTCTACCTTAACAAAACCCCCTGCAAAGGGAACAAATTAGCTAAAATCCTCAACTGTTCAGCTGGTTCTCTTCCTTTCATCTACCTTAGTCTGCCTCTCAAGAGAGGCACCTTATCTAGGAGAGAATGATGGCCTTTGCTAGACACCTTCTCCAAAAAACTATCCCTCTGGAAAAATAAATCCCTCTCCATTGGAGGAAGACTCACCCTCCTCAATTCAGTCTTCTCCTCCCTTCCTCTTTACTATATGTCTTTTTTCAAACTCCCCAACTAGCTCATTAAATTCATTGACAAAATCAGGAGGAAATTCCTTTAGGGAGGATATAAAAAAGAAGCTACTCCCAAATGTCTGATCAGATGGGGTCAAGTGTGTAAATCTAAACAGGAGGGGGGCTTAGCAGTCATCAACCTCTCTATCTTCAACCAAGCCCTCCTATCCAAGTGGATTTGGAAAATTATGGATCAAAACTCCCTCACAAGCAAAGTGTTCTTTTCCCTTTACTCCAAACACCAATCTAATCCCATTAGTTCACCCCCCAAAAGTTCAGCTTCTAAACTGATGCATGATCTTTATTCTATTCACCATGTTTTTTAAGTCTTGTTCAGTGGAAAGTAGGTAATGGTGCTTCTATTAGATTTTGAGAGGGCAAGTGGACATGTTCCAATTCTTTGAGTAGCCTCTTCCCCAGAGCTCATCAGCTGACCTTCTCTTTGCTCTGTTCAATCCTAAGGTCTCCTTATCAATAACAACTGAAAGTGACATCTAGTGTTAAGAAGAGGCCTTCTCGCTGCAGACAGAAATGAGATTACCTCTCTAATTTAGGTACTCCAGCAATTTCAAATCCCAGGAGAGGCTACCAAAGACAGCATTTGGTGGCCTTGGTTCTCCTCCGGCTCATTCTCAGTCAATTCTATCTACAATATTCTCAACAGCGGAAGTATCCCACCTAATCTCTTCAGGTTCATTTGGAAATCTCCTATCCCAATCAAGGTAAAAATCTTCTTATGAATTTTAAGTAAAAGAAGACTTCAAACTAGAGAAGCCTTACTGAAAAAAGGATGGAATGGTGAACCTAGCTGTTCTTTTTGCAATTTGAAGTTAGAAACTGATTATCATCTATTCCTCGACTATCAATTCTCTAGAGAAGTTTGGTCTATTGTTTTCCCCTATTCCATCCCAACAATTTGGCAATTCGACCTTGACTCCCTCATTGCAGCCAAAGGCAACTTCCTCCCCAACAGCAGCCTCAAAGTACTCTGGCGGGTGCTTCTTCAAGCATTCTGTTGGTGTACATGGAACAGTCGGAACAACCTATTCAGCCAAGTTTCATCCTCTCCTCAAACCTTGGCTTCTAATGTGGCTCGCTTTGTTTTATTCAGGACAGGTTGCTCATCAAACAAGAAAGCTGGATTAGCTCACAAGACAGCACTTGAGCTGGGTATGAAGGAAATAGCAAAGGAAGCAGAAGGTGATGCGGTGGGGGACAATTTCAGTCTGCTTTGAGCTAAAGTCTGCTTGATTTTCTGTTTATGGCCTTCGTGCATCAGATACCTGCTTACAAACTAAATGTTGGTGTGTTATTTTTCTTTGGTTTTTGTAAGCTGGACGTTCGACACAAACAGTTGGTTCGGATCTTGGGGTGGCGTTGAAGTATCGGTTTGTTTGGATCAAAGTTTTAGGTGACGACAAGGGCCTCTCCCTAACCTTCGATCCACTAAACTGGTCCTTTTCCCCACCCCAATTTTGGATGTTTTATGTTTATATTTCATTTTAATGAATGAACAGGGTACCTCACCCTATTTTTTACCTGAAAAAAGGTGGTATATTTTAGGGCATGTTTGGCAACCGGAAATTAAACATAAGGTAGAAAGTGAAGATAAAGTACTTTCTTAAGAATGTACTTTCTCTTTATTTTTTATTTGAAAATTTTTGTTTGGCAACTAGAAAGTGAATATAGAAAGTTGAGGTGGTGGTTGTGTGACATCCATTTTTTTTATTTTCCATAAAACTTATTTTTTTAGTTCTTAATTAGTTAGAGACATGAGAGGAAGCCATTGATATTTCCTCATCATTTCCCTAAACTTTCTCCATTTTAATTCATCTTGATTCATCATGCTTTGAAAATTTGACAGTAACCGAAGGTGACGCAAACATATTGCAATTTTCAGTAAAAATTACGTTTAAGGAGCAACTGGAAAGTTTCTCTTTTGTAGTGGATGATTTTGCTGTAAACCTTGATTCCCTTTAGCAAATAGAGTACAAAATCAAGCAAATGAGACAGTTATAGACATTACTTTTTTAATATAAGAGGGTTTAAATCTTATTACAATCAATTGTGATAGATACACCTAAAAAATATAGGGTAGAACAACATGCATGAAGAGAGAAGAATCCTCGTGCTTGCATATAAATGATGACTATTAAAAAAAAAGAACTGTAGCTTGGATACATAATAGGTTTTTAAATAAAATATTATTTTTTCTCTTATAAAAATTCACTTTCCGTCCACTTTCTCTAAAAATTTGAGAAAGTGAAAAAGATAAAAATACTTACATGACACCTCCACTTTGCATTCACTTTCTAGACATTTTTTTACTTCCAAACGGAAAAAAATTAGAAAGTAAAATAACTTTTAATTTTTTATTTAGGCGGTGTTTGGTTGGGTCATTTTATGGAAATGTTTTCCATAAAAATCTGACAATGGCAAAAGTGTAATTAATAGTTTTCTCTATATTTCTTTTTACTGTGTTTGGTTCCCAAAAACTTTATAGA